>OY744603.1:4563769-4626164 GCA_963556255.1 Allolobophora icterica
CATACAATTTTGCTGTAAGACGATGAATATATATCGAATCGATCGTAATAAAATTTTGTGCGAAAGTAAACAACGACATACGCGCATTATTAATGACGTTGGGGAATACCCGCGCCATAAATAGAACCGCTTGGCAGTGGAAGAGCGTATGCGCATTATTAATGACGTTGGGGAATACCGGCGCCATAAATAGAACCGTGAGGGACGGTCGGTTGGGTAGTTTTGGGGGATTTTCATCATGTTAGCGGTCAAAAGGGGGTACGCGAACCCCTCCACTGGGTGTCCGGTGCCGAGGCCGACACAGCAGTGAAGGTTTCGAGTGAAAACGTGCAAAATTGTAGAAGTTAAGCCCGGTCAAACAGACAGACAGAAAGCTGGCTTTATTTATATAGATGACAAAGAATAGCCAGTGGTCAGCGATCACTAAGAACTGGTTACCTTGTCACCTTGTGCTGTCAGCTCGTGGAGCTCTAGCGATCGTCCTGGTGAACACACTCCACCGTGGAGTGTGTTCACGGTGGAGTGTGTTAAGAGTGTGTTGTGGAACTGGTTAAGAAAGGTTAAACATTGAGAGACCCATACCGATGTCTCTGTCTGTCTATTCTACCTGCGTCTCTATCCCTTTAACCATTGGTGCAGCCATACCTCCCTTTGTACGCACAACCGTATGCGTCTCTCAGTGTTTAACCTTTCTTTCTTAGGGACCACGTCTGCGAAGTCAGATCTGCCCGTGTTATTCCATCAACCAGACCAATGATCTTCAATCCTACAGCTTATCTTTCAATATACTCCTCCCAGAATTAGGTCAGTAAGTCTTTTTCTTCCTGGAATTACTCATACCTGTCATCTCCTATTAAAAGGTCTGTGATCCATTTCTACGTCTAACCTATCATGCAGTCAGTTTCTTTAACTTCTACATTGCCTGTTGCCTGTCTCATACTATTCTGCCGTCATAAGAAAGAACCACGCATCTGCAAAAAGTTGATTTTGAGATAAATGCAAAAAACATAAATTGCTTCCTGCCAAGTAGATCCTATATTCATATTCATTTTTGCTTTTAACCAACATATGTAAGAAAGAGCTATCATTTTTAGGGGGAAATGAATTTTAAGTATTTTTTCTCATAAATATTTTAAATGTCAATTAATGTGTTTTTACCTAGCTTTTAAGACCGACGACATAACCCAATAATTATTAAGAACAATGCATCTGCATAAAATCGTGTTTTGGTGTGGAACAATTCAACAATTGACTCATATTTCAGATCAATTATATCAAACAACACAGGCGTAATTTGTGGGGGTACGAGGGGTACACGTACCCCCACTAAATTTTACACGAGGGAACCGTACCCCCACTTTTTAAACATTTCCAATCAATATTTTTGTTATTTAACCTTCCCAGAGATCGAAGTCTCCGCCCTGCTTCGTGTATGTAAGAAATTGGTATTCCCACTGTCTAGACCAAAGTTACGCCTCTGGGGGTACTAGGGGTATCCGTACCCCCAATTTTTTTAAACAATGCCAATCAATATTTTATTATTGAGCCTTCCCAGAAATCGCAGTCTCTGCCTTGCTTCGTGTATGTAAGAAATTGGTACCCCACTGTCTAGACCAAAGTTACGCCCCTTGGGGTACGAGGGGTACGCGTACCCCTATTTTTTTACTGGGGGTACCGTACCCCCACTTTTTAAACAATGCCAATCAATGTTTTATTATTGAGCCTTCCCAGAAATCGCAGTCTCTGCCTTGCTTCGTGTATGCAAGAAATTGGTACCCCACTTTTTAGACCAAAGTTACGCCCCTTGGGGTACGAGGATACTACTTTTTCTACTGGGGGTACCGTACCCCCACTTTTAAAACAATGCCAATCAATATTTTATTATTGAGCCTTCCCAGAAATCGCAGTCTCTGCCTTGTTTCGTGTATGCAATAAATTGGTACCCCACTTTTTAGACCAAAGTTACGCCCTTTGGGGTACGAGGGGTATGCGTACCCCCTATTTTTTTTACTGGGGCTACCGTACCCCTACTTTTTAAACCATGCCAATCAATATTTCATTATTGAGCCTTCCCACATATCGCAGTCTCTGCCTTGCTTCGTGTATACATGTAAGAAATTGGTACTTCCAATTTTCAGACCAAAGTTATGCCCCTGTCAACCATAATTTTAAAGATATGAAAACAGTTATATACAGCTTTAAAAATATTGATTTCGCTTATATTTGATCATATCCGACTATGAAAATAGTCTGGGATAGTGAACATGTCACAGCACAGATGAAGAAGAACCACACTTAGCCTACTAATCTGCATCTATTAGGTCCACAACATCTGATGTCTTATCTCTTGCCAGAATTGTCTTCTATTTTCTGGCATCAGAACGCTCAGTTTAGAAATGATGTCACCTTTTTTCTCTCGGGGAATCCCTCTCGCCTCAGTTCTTGCATTTGGGTTTTGGACGCCTAATTTGCATATCACCTCCTTGTCACCTTGTGCTGTCAACTCCTGGAGCTCTAGCGATCGCCATGACACACACTCTCCATTGCTTCCTATTCGAAGTCAGGTCCCTTAGTACTTCCAGATTCATGCCAGTTACATCGTGAATCTCATCCATCCATTTAATTTGCATATACGTGCAATTAAGATTATCTTTACTGCATGAACAATTATGTAAAGAAAATTCTTCACACCGCTCACACTCCTCGTTACCCAGTTTGTAAATGAAATGTTCATCTGCTTTATCATATTATGATAGAGATCATAACAGCAGACTACAACTTAATGTTTCGCTGTAAAGTCATTATACATTTCTGTAATAGAAATACCTGATGGGGCAGTACGCCTGTTTGGGCATGCACCCGACGATAGTGTTATATGGTTGGATGAAATGAATCGGTGTGCAATCGAATAAAAAACAGCCAGACGCATCCCACACCCTCTGTATTTAGGCCTATACTCTCCACACATTTTATCATATCGTCTTTCTGACTCTTTCAAGTTAAATCATAAAAACCTCAACCGTGTAGGGTAACTTGGGGTTATATGGACCCCGGGGCTATATGGACCATAGTGAGTCACCAAGTGAAGGAAGTAGTCACTGGCATTTAATTAAGTTTGTTCTAGTTTATAATACCACTCGATGCTGTGGTGGCGCCGGATATTGTTACCGATGTTGTTTGACCGATTTATGATATAAAAAGTGATCCCACATATAAAGTTCGTCAATTGCTATTTGTTGCTGCCATCTGCCATCCAGAATACCGATTATTTGCAAGCGGCGGGTAAATATAACCAATATATAATTTTTTTCGTTGAAATGTTGCGCTTTTCAGGGCTATATATTTTCATGCAACGTGAGCGATAATATGTTGTTTAGCTGTGGTTGAAGTCGTGTACCCTGTTTGGGGTTGTATGGACCCACTCTGAAGGGGCTGCATGGACCACGGTCCATGCAACCCATAGAGCCTATCTCAATTGAATTCTATATATAGTGTTTGAACGCAATAGTGATTGAATCTATTTGTATTAGGCCATATTGTTGTATTATTATTATGATTATTATTTATTCTTCTTATTATATATTGCATGTATTATTAAATTATTTCAAAAGCAGCAGACATGGTGAGAACATTCAAGTGGAAGAATGTCCGAGGACAGTGAATGAGATTGAAGGTGAGACTGCAGATACCTGTGGTACTGATGAAGGTGCTCTGGCTGCAGCAGTGAGCAGTACAGCTGGTATTTCTTTCTCTTCCATTCTCAAGATTGACGAAACACCATACCGCAGGCCAAAAGCAATGGAAGGCAAACCAAACACAAAGTCGCCCATGTGGGTGTGCTAACCAGTTCTCCATATAAGAAGGAACTTGAGGCCATGAAAGCTAAACAGTTGGCAAAAACTGCTGAAGATGCTGTCAAACGAGAAGCGCGAGTCCGATTTGCAGAGAACCGAGAATAGCAAGGCAAAGAAACCGGAAGTATTCCTAACAGAGAACTGGAAGCCAAAGAGATCGAGGGTTATTTTTGGCCTAACACGACGTAAGAATCAGCGGCAAGTTCAAGAGTTGCCTACAGAAAGAAAAGTCGAGCAAACGCAAACTTGCACGCTCCAGTGGTGCTGCTTTTCCGTGCCTTTAGTGTGGTGACCTGTTTGGAGCAACAACAGAGTCATGGATTCAAAGTCAAATGTGCAATGAATGAGCACATTTTGAATATGCCTGTGCCAGTCCAAACTAGCATAGTTTTGTATGTGAACGTTGCACATAGACCTAAACACTGAACCGTTGAACTCTTTTGTGGACTTTTAGCTGCTTGTTATTGTTTATTTTTTTTTACCGTTTACCCTAGTAGGATAAGTTTTTATTAAGTGCATATATTATGCAGTATTAATAGCTTGTCTAGTCAGCAGTCTTGATAAAATTTTATGCAGCTTTCTAGTAGCCTACTTTTGCATTTTGGATATTACACATTACCAGTATCAAGTGATAATGGATAGTTTCAAATCTGTTCATCGTGTTATAATCTAGCCATGTAGCCAATTATATGCTAATAAACGACTTGATTTGATGACAAATATTATTATTAAGGAAACTGACAGTAATTTTATAACTAGTATTATGTACTATGCTAAGATCATTGGATAGGGGTAATATGGACCTGGTCCATATTACCCCTTTTAAGTGTGTCCATATTACCCCGACCATGGGGCAATATGGACCTTTTTGTAAGTTTCAATTTCTTCTATATTTTGAAATAAATTGATGTTAATTGTCCACAAACAATTATGTTTTTGCTTCATTATAATGAAGGCATTTGGATGCAATTTAATTGGACTGTATGGATGCTTGATTTTGCTCAGAAATAGTCATTTATGTTAAGGGGTCCATAATACCCCAAGTTACCCTAAGCCTACAAATCAATCTGGGTCTACCTGAATCCCCGAAACCAGATAAAATGTGGAAATGCAAAATTGATCGAATTCCCGAAAACAATATTGTGCCAAGCGTTCGAATCCTGAAAAGTAGTACGGATCAGCCGGCCAATATCCTGAATTTAGTATATTCGAAAATGTCTCTAAAAGTTAGATTTGCCCAAATAACTTTGTTGTAACTTGGAAAATAGGTTTTATGCACCCAAAACAATCATCCGTAGTCACAAAAAAGCCATGATAAATCATTCAAAAACGTTCTAAACTTTGAAATTACTATATTTATTGTTGTTCAATTTTCACTTAATCTCACGGCGTGATGAATGATGAAAACCATCAAGACGGATTAAAATTACAGTCTAAAAACTAATTAATTATCTCTCAGATTCGTAAAATTAAACGTAAACATTGTCGGTAAGTAGTAACTGCGCATGCGCGTGGACACGGATCTGCAAAATATGCTCTGTGTTACTAGCAAAAAACAACGCATGTCAGATGCGTTGTTCTTACTTAGTATTTGATACGAAGTGTGCAGATACGAGGTATTAACAAGCGCTGGTTCTCTATGATCGCATCAAGATAGGAGGTTCTTACTTCGTACCAAGGTGCAAGACCACTAATACATGCAAAAACTGCATCTAACTCAAAACGGCCAAATTTTCAGTTACGTGGTTCTTTCTTATGAGGGCAGTATTGTAATTTTATCTAATGCATTAGTCCATGGTACACGTCGACATATTTAATCATTTATCAGATGATGTGAGTTGGCTCATTGGTTGCTCATTGATTGGTGCTCGGGTGGTTTGGATTCGCTATCAGTGATTGAAAGGATTTCTTGATTGATAAGCGGATGATTACAATGACTGAGTGACTTTCTTTCTTACACACTTTGCTAATATACTCACTTTGTCACTTTGCTCACAATAATTATGAATGAGTGAATAAGTATTATAATTATTATACTTTGCCCACTCACTCTCTCCTTTACACCCAATCGCACTAAAAAATCACTAACTAACTTATTCACTCATTCACTTAATCAATCACAATCAATGAATTAATCACTCACTCATTATTTCACAAAATTATCGAATCACTCTCAATTATTCACTCACTCACTCGATCATTCGTTCACTCACTTTCTAACTCAATCGCTCTTTCGCTCACTAACTCACGCCCTCATTCATTCAGTGAATCACTGCAGCATTTAATATATCAATTAGTGGATCAATCACTAGACTGGATAAATAAAACCTTCTCTTTTATAAGGCATAGACCCAGAATAGCGATAAGTACTGGAATATGCAGAACTTGTAAATATTAGGCTGCGATTAGACACCTTCAAATCGCTACGATCGATATTACATATTTGTCATTTTCGTTTAATCACCCATGACATATACAATTTCCCCTAAAGGTAGATCGACTCGAACGGCATTGGCAGCCATTGAAAGTTCGTTATAAATTATAACTAATATTGCTTTTAATGAGTTATGTAGATAGTAAGCATCTTTTCGGAATCGAACTGCTGACGCTCGGTCGGACGGTGAAAGAAACTTTTAAACTAATGAACCCATTTATTTCTTCGTTTACAATAAATAAAGTAATAGCAACGAAAATATATTCTCAAGCAATTTTCGGCACATCTTACGTTTTCTAAGCGCCTCTTTAAATCGAATCGGAGGCTATTGTCGGGTTAGACAGACACAGATACAGACAGAACCATAGAGACAGATACATAGACAGATGCACAGACACGGACGGACAGATATTCTCAGGATTTATACAACACATCTCCAAGCTTCTATAGCGCAACAATTTCCGACAAAGTCTCATTAAAAACCAGCAGGGTCAATCAGTTTTCTCGACAGAAGAATAGAAAACAACGAAACTGAAGATGATAAGATTGACTGAAATGTAAAGTCTTTGTATGCAATTAGAGTCCAGAGCCAGCGATGGAAAAGCCGCGTGTAGACTCTATACAGAGTCAACCATCTCTAGTGAATGGTCAGATTGAGAAAGTCGGAAGGCCGGGTTAGGTACAGAGGATTTACGTTAATAATCGCGATCACAAAACCGCGATCCTCAAAATAGCGATCACAAAATAGCGACGCACAAAAGCGCGACTGCGGCAAAACAGCGAGGGCCTCGCTGTTTTGAGCCTCGTTGCGAGGCTCAAAACAGCGATTTTCCTAATTACGATGACCGATAAACATAAATACAAATTATTTTAATAAACCGTTTGAACTTTTAGTAGATCAATCAACCAGGACCAAGTATACCGTACATAAACATAAAAATCACTCACTTCCAAAGAATATAAGATTTCATTGCAGATTATTGTAATTAGGCCTAACCGTTGAACAATTTGGAGTTGCTAATCAACACACGATTCAACACGAATCAGGACCAATTAACGTACAATTACCATACATAAAATATGAATGAAATGAGGGTCGAACAATAAATATATCGCAGGACAACTACCAAATCCATCTAAAAGAATAAACAAGGAAGCTGCAGAAAGAATAAAAATAGTCGTCGTCGATTACACTAATCGCATGATATTGGACTATCTACGTGGAATCGGACATAATTTGAGTCTCCAGGTTTAACATTAAACTTGTTGCATTAAATTAGATTAGAGTCTTGTATGCTTCGTACGTATACTTAGTTAAAAGACGCCTAAACGCTATTTTGGAAATAAATCTATATTAGATCGCTGTTTTGGTTGTCGCTATTTTGTGCACTCGCGGTTTTTTAAATCGCTATTTTGTGATCGCTATTTTGACGATCGCGGTTTTGTGATCGCGGGTATTAACGTATACCGGTACAGAGAGGTCTACCGAGTCAGCAAAGACTGAAGAATAATAAGGTTAACTGAAATGTAAAAGCCTTGCGTATAATTAGCCCAGTTAGTCGGGTCAATATACGACAAAAAACCACCTAACCCCAAAAAAATTGATACAAAAGGTTTCTCAGTAGATTTTGTTACTATTTGGCATGCTAATTAACATAGTAAAAGTCTACTCTATTCTGACCATTGGAAAAGGGTCATTTTCAAGATGGCGTCCAAGATGGCTGCCGGGAGCTAAAATTGTCTATATCTCAAGCACTATTCAACCTAGAAATGTGGTTTTGGTGTCATACGTTAGGGTTTATAGCTTAGCGTTCAGTTAAAATAACTTTAAAATCACGTAATGTATCATTTCAAGATGGCGTCCAAGATGGCTGCCGGGAGCTTAAATTGTCTATATCTCGAGCACTGTTCAACCTAGAAAGGTGGTTTTGGTGTCAAACCGTAGGGTTTATTGCTCAACATTCAGTTAAATAAGTTTAATCACTTAATATATCATTTAGTCACTTAATGTATCATTTCAAGATGGCGTCCAAGATGGCTGCCAGGAGTAAAATTGTCAATATCTCAAGCACTATTCAACCTAGAAAGGTAGTTTTTGTGTCAAACCTTAGGGTTTATTGCTCAGCGTTCAGTTAAAATCACTTTAATCACTTAATGTATTATTTTAATCACTTAATGTATCATTTCAAGATGGCGTCCAAGATGGCTATCGGGAGCTAAAATTGTCTATAGCTCAAGCACTATTCAACATAGAAAGGTAGTTTTTGTGTCAAACCGTAGGGTTTATTGCTCAGCGTTCAGTTAAAAAAACTTTAATCACTTAATGTATCATTTAATCACTTAATGTATCATTTCAAGATGGCGTCCAAGATGGCTATCGGGAGCTAAAATTGTCTGTATTTCAAGCACTATTCAACCTAGAAAGGTGGTTTTGGTGTGAAACCGCATGGTTTATTGCTCAGTGTCCAGTTGAAATAACTTTAATCACTAGTATAATTATCATTTACTGACAAATCCAATGGTCACAGAGTTTACAAATTACAGTTACATAGCTTACACATGCAATTAGTCAGTCACTACTCATCATCATCGTCCGACTGCTTCGGAAGAAACTTGTTATGTGGATTGTCACATTTTTGCACGGTTCACAGGCAGAAGTACACGGGAGTTCATTTCTTCTACAGGAACAGCGGAGTGTCTTGCAGGAATTGCAGAAGTTGCAATGAATGACCTTCAAGAGAATTTCTGGAGCGGCGTTCATCGCTGACGTTACTGGGACAAACCTATAATCCTGGAGGTTCCTACCCCAGTTCATGGCATCCATACCCTCTGCTTTTCTCATCCATATAATTATCTGGTAGTACGCTCTGCGACAATGAAGTTTAGTAGCAGATTCGGTTGGTGAATACGTTCTGGAGCTACACATGATGAAGCAGACACAACCTTCTTGCTGAAGTTGTTATATGGCATTTTCGCAAGGGAATCTGTGCACTTGCCACCAAGCAGGGCAGTCATTACTTGGTATCCTAGGTCATCAATCACCTCTGTTGTCTGATTTGGGACGGCGAATGCATTGGCACATGACCAAAGGATAGTGTCTCCATTTACAAGCTTCTGAAAAGCACTCTTTTTGTCGACACCGAATGTGCGAGAAATCGTGTCGCAACCTGTCACGGCATGGATAAATAACAACTGAGAATAAATATCATTTCTGAGGATTTTCTTAAGATGGTTTATGCTGTGCGCTTTGCCATCATCTCTTATCTTGTCAGATCTGAAGTAAAAACTCTTATAATGTGGCTTTACATGGTAGAGGAGTAAGACAAGGAGATCGGTATCTTCTCCGATTAGCGTAGTTGCATGTAGAAGAGATTTCTCTACTGCAGGAACCCCAGGTGCAGTGACCACAGTGCAATCCTTTTTCTGAGCCCATCACTCATCAGCCATATCAGTTTCTGTTTATTGACAGCTCTTGACAGGAACTCCTCTTTCTTGCCTGGTCCAGCAGTGAAGCTGATAACGGGATAAATATTGTGTCCTCTTCTCAGATGCGTGTGTCTTTTATGGATGGTCCTCGCTCATAGCCGTCAAAACAACCGTTGTACCTGCACAATATTGCCGGACGGTGAAGTCAGGATACGACTGTGCTATTGCACCATAGGTTTCTCCTTTTTTTTCACAGTATCCGATGAAGTAACGAACTTCCATCGAGGACGTGTCTCTCTGTCTCTGTGACAGAATCTAGGATACTGATCGCATGTTCACTGATCGCATGAGTTAGTAGTTTATCGGCCTTTCTATAGATCTTTCTGGCTTCAAAGAGGGCAGGAGGGAAAGGACTGAGCTCGTAACTCATAACCTCCTCCAATGAGAATCTCTCCAGTTTTGGCAACTACCAAGAAACGTTCGAATAGAAGAAAGGAATCAATGGTTCGGCCTGGAGCGACCGCAGAATGCCGGCTTTAGGTATAGGCAATATAGGCGGCTGCCTAGAGCGGCAATTCTCAAGGGGCAGCAAATTCCAAAAATAAAAATAATATAATTAGTTAATGAGAAATTAAATGGAAATATATGTGTTCAGTCAGAGGCGGCATTTTTGTCCTTGCGGGTGGCCTATATATCACAAAACTTTCAAAGGCAGCCTGTGCGACCGCAATAGCTGACGTTTCTCCAAGGGTTCTGGCTTTATCCTTTCTTCTGAATGGCAATGTAAATATAGGCTTTCCGACCATATTATGCACGATCATCCGTCCCACCTCCTTTGATTTGTCAGTAAATGATATACTATGTGATTGAAGTTATTTCACCTGAACGCTGAGCAATAAAGCCTACGGTTTGAAACCAAAACCACCTTTCTAAGTTAAATAGTGCCTGAGATATAGACAATTTTATCTCCCGACAGCCATCTTAGACGCCATCTTGAAATGATACATTAAGTGACTAAATGATATATTAAGTGATTAAACTTATTTTAACTGAACGCTGAGCAATAAACCCTACGGTTTGACACCAAAACCACCTTTCTAGGTTGAACAGTGCTCGAGATATAGACAATTTAAGCTCCCGGCAGCCATCTTGGACGCCATCTTGAAATGATACATTACGTGATTTTAAAGTTATTTTAACTGAACGCTAAGCTATAAACCCTAACGTTTGACACCAAAACCACATTTCTAGGTTGAATAGTGCTTGAGATATAGACAATTTTAGCTCCCGGCAGCCATCTTGGACGCCATCTTGAAAATGACCCTTTTCCAATGGTCAGAATAGAGTAGACTTTTACTATGTTAATAAGCATGCCAAATGGTAACAAAATCAACTGAGAAACCTTTTGTATCAATTTTTTTGGGGTTCAACCATATATATTGACCCGTCTAAGTTGTGAAAGGAGAGCTGTATTATGTCTGTTAGGCACTAGGAAATGCACGTGTAAATATTCGGCTACAATTAGACACCTTTTAATTGCCATTACCCACATTTTATATTAGTCATTATCGTTTCGTCACCAGTCAAATTTACTCATTTCGACCTAAAGGTAGATCGACGCGAACAGCTATGGCAACAATTAAGATGTCGATAAAAATGAAAACTAATAATTAATATTTCAAATGTCTTAGGAATCGAACTGCAGAATTCAGTGGAATGCAAAAAGAAATTGAAAACTACTGACTCAGTTATTTACTTGATTACAAGAAATAAAGAAATAGCAAACGAAAATAAAGTCTTAGATAATTTCAGACACGTCCGGTGTTTATTAAGCGCCTCTTTTAATCGAATCCGATTGGCTGATTGGGTAGACAGACACAGAGACAGAGACAGACACAGAGATAGACACAGACAGAGTGACAGATATACAGAAACAGAGGCAGAGATATTCTCAGAATATAACAGGATCTCTTTCCAAACTTCTATAACGCCACACTTTCCGTCTGAAAGCCTTTAAAGCAGAGTCAAGTAGGCTTCTAAAATAGAAATAGGAAGCAATGTTTCAGAGGTGTTCATATAAGTCGTTGAGAATTTCTCTGCTTTACTATAAATACACTTAGACACCTTTATATCGGGTTTAAAATGTTATATTTACCTGACTTTGCTCAATCTACACTTCCCTTTAAGTGAGTAAGTAAAAATGAGTATATTCTTTATTTTAACCGGCTGCAAGACGCATTCCGGTGTACATGCAACACACAAACAACTGTTATCAAATCAATATGAATAGAGCATTCTACAAAATATTAAAGTTTTTTCATGTTATCATCGGCTATTGGTAAAACTCGGTCATTAGAACGGGACCAGAGAGAATATGCCAACAGTTTTTTTAGGTGGAAGTAGCTCGTGGAGGACATGGCCAGGATTTTCCAGAACCGTCGTAAACAGATGAGCGTCGGCTTTAAGGCACATTTGTTCAAAGGTTTGACTTTCACCAGGAGGTATTTTTGACGAATCAAGCTCTTTATGACAGACCGGAGCTTCCCCTGTCCTTCTGGCTGACAAAGCCCCACCATGCACAGGAAGCATACAGCAAGCGAGCCACCGTGGTCGCACGCTCTACATCATGGGAAGTCAGTATTCGAAGGGTATACAGAGATTGTCTCGCCTTGCTACATATCAGGGCTACATGCGTCTCAAAGTTGAGGGTATCTGTAATCATTACCCCAAAACCTTCATGCAATTTATTCTGGTCACACACGAGATGGGGGGGGGGTGTGCGTGGTGTTTTATCCTCAATCCAGCGCCTCCGTCTAACGATCATCTCTTTCATCTTTTTATGGTTAACTTTTAAATTGCATGCCTTCGCCCAGTTTATTACATGATCTAGCTCGGCAGGGCCATGTAATAAACTGGACGAAGGCAATAACATTAATATGCAACCGGTATAATATGCCTTGGCAACCACAATATGGCGATAACGCCGGACACTTTTTGGTAAAATTAAGCCATAGCTAGAAATCTTTAAATCTCTTTCATTAACGCTATGTAATATAAAGCTTTCCTTGAAGCGCTGTAACAATAATAATATTATGCCAAGCATAATTTCTGTCGACGTCAACAGCCTTCGTTGCTATAAGATGTCGTTAAACTCTGGATCCATCCATCACTGATTATCATCATTGTCATTAACCGACATCATCCAAGCTAAAATGTGTCGAAAGATAAGGTATCCGCCAACTGTCTCTGCAGCCAGTAAATGCCATTAACGCTGGATAATACTGCTGTCATGGCTAATCGAGGTTAACTTTATAACCCGATCTTAGGCTACTCCGCGCAGGTGTAATTTATTAATCGATTGATTGAACGTCGTTGAATATGATGGTTGAATTAACTATAAAAGCGCTTTGGTCGGAAGATATTGGTAGTCTATACTCACTTAAACAGCAAAGAAATGTGAGATTGTGTTTGCATTTATATAAGAAACTTGTCGCTTGTGTCATTTCGATCTCAACTTAAGGCTTACCTCTTTCAAATTGCTTGTCCACCATAGGATGGCTCTCTGTCTTACGGGCTGATCTTCTGGATATTGATCTGATTACGGCTTGGTTTTAGTGTGCCATCGGTTGATGCCTTGCGTATTAGACACTGGCTCAATAGAAGTTACTAATTACAATTACAAAACTGCAAACGTCAACACATCAGAAACCATGTAAGCCGAAGGTCTAATCGACATATGGACTGCCTAATAATTACATGGGACTAATGTCTAGCAGTGGCGTCGCCAGGGCTACGAGGTTGGGGGGGCAAGAAATACGTAACAAAAGCATTGCGAGCGCCGAAGGCGCGAAGCCGCGATTGCCGAAGGCAAGAAGCCCCTAACGACTAGGGGGTCTGGGGGAGCGTCGTGAGCTCCCCCAGCGGGGTCTGGGGCGGAGCCCCAGAAGCCGACGCAATTTTGAGCATTTGTTGCCAAATGGAGTACATTTTGGGCTCATTTTTACCTCCAATTTTTCAATGATGAGTTCGAAATAAAACTACCTAAAATATCTCCGTAGCAAGATATTGCTTGGGATCTCGCCCTCTTCTCTCCGCTGTCTAAAGACCTTTCTTTTCCCTCGGGGCTGACACGCTGGGAGCGCCTCTGAATAGTCTATAGGCCTACTGTGAGAGGCGCTTTATAAATAATCATATAAGATAAGATCTCGATCTGTGAAAAAATGCGACTATATTATATGTGAAGAAACTGAGATTTAAGATGTTAGAAATCATAACTGAAAACTCATCCATTCTAGCGGGGTCTGGGGCGGAGCCCCAGAAGCCGACGCAATTTTAAGCATTTGATGCCAAATGGAGTACATTTTGGTCTCTTGTTTACCTCAAATTTTTCAACGATGATTTCGAATCGTAATCATAATCTCGAGGTTTCTAAGCGCC
Source organism: Allolobophora icterica (assembly GCA_963556255.1). Taxonomy (NCBI): domain Eukaryota; kingdom Metazoa; phylum Annelida; class Clitellata; order Crassiclitellata; family Lumbricidae; genus Allolobophora; species Allolobophora icterica. Next base: position 4,577,921 of record OY744603.1, read on the forward strand.
CACAAAAGCGAAGTCGCGGGAACCAGCTTATTCACGGGCGCTTATTCAACTCAAAATCGATAGGCGTGGGGGTGAAATCGGTTCCAGGTCAAGATTCAAAAGGTCAATCAGGCAGACAGTCAGGTGGGTGGTGTTTAGAATTGAATCGACATTCGCTATAGGCGAAAGAGGAGGAATCGAGATAGAAATTTTACTGCTTTACTGCATTTTACTGCTGCCACCTAGGGAGTGGAAGGCTGAGTCGACTTAGAGGGGCTTACGGGTATCGAACCCGACTATTCTATTCGTTCAGATATTTTAAGCCAGTGAAGAGATTTCAGGAGAAGAGTGATAAATCAAACCACCTAAAATTCCTAAATCATCTCGATCTGTGAAAAAATGTGACTATATTTACGTGAGGAAACCGAGACTTTAGGTGTTAGAAGTTAATAAAAATTTAGAAACTCATCTATTCACATTCCACTATGACTAGGAATGCAGCGCAGCGCGCTGTCGTACAAAAGTCCTGTTATAGCGCGCTATAAATCTTTAGTTGTATTGTATTGTATAGAAGACACTGACCGTCTTATCCGCATATGACTCAGCATAGAAGCCTGTCTTTGTATCTAACACCTTGTAGCGACCTGCAAGCCGGCGAATTCGTGCACCAGCAGCTTTCACACTAGCTTGCTATGCCACGCACCCTTATAATGGCATGCTTCTGAGGGGCCTATGCCCAAATTTATCCAGCTGCGTGGTGACCTGGTTTGACCCAGCCGGGTCATCTCAGCCACCCCAGCGGGTCATCTCAGCCACAATCCTCCTCTATCCTCCTCCTCCTCCTCTGTGCCTTCGCTGCTTCCATACAAGGCCCTGCTCCCTCACTCACGCCTAACTGCCACAACACAGCGCAGCCACTCTGCTAGCCAATTTCTTACAGCGCTCCGCACCAACTTCAACTGTAAGAATGTACTGTATTTCCATCTCCTTGATCTACGGTGCAACAGCTCTTTGGATATTTTCAAACCTAATGGAAAGACATGTCCAACCACATAAGGGTACCCCCCCCAAAAAAAACTCAACGGATTTGCACGAATCCCACGACCCAGCCTGGGCATGGATGGGGGGGCAGCTGCCCCCCCTTGCCCCCCCGTGGCGACGCTAATGATGTCTAGTAGACAACAGGCTGCCTACAATTGTATTATCTGCTTAAATATTGCCTGGCTCCAATTCTAATTTGTTGTATGCATACAAAACATTCGGCAGGGCGTGAACGAACCTGTTCACAACACACAGATAAAGCTGAGACTTGTCTGATCGCGTTGCTGAAAGGGCCTATGAGCATTCAGCACTACTGGTTAATCAACATTTGCAGTACCAGCAAGGTAAATATATGGACGTGAGAAAGCTAACACGAAAAGTAAACAACCAAAAGAACGTGTTGGAAACCAGACTTTCACCTAAGCTTCCAGTGCAGAAAGCTTTCGGTAGTTTGCAGAAGCATGAGTTAATTTTCACAGACGACAATTTGTTTACGTCCCAAAGAGATACCGGTACGTTAAAACTTGGTGAATTGCATAGCTCAAGAAATCCGACAAGTATTCTGTAGACACGTCGCATTAAAGTAAGCTTTTTGTAACCTTTTTTTCTTTTTAAGGTCTGGCGGCCTCCTAGATCTTAAACAGACAAAAGTAGAAGGCAGGTAAAATTGTTACTAAATGTTCAATACTGCACACAAACGACTTTATTTCGTCTTTACTATGATTGCTTCTGTAACGGAAGTTCAACAGCAGTATATGGTGAAGATGTTGTCACGTTTGGTTCTGCATCCACAACTCTGCTGGAGAATAGGCGAAATTGTCAGCTAAGTACCGTGATCATGAACAATGCACTTTGAGCTCACCAAACTACAGAATCTGCGACAACATATTTTTCTGACTTTTTCAAGTTTTATATGGGTAGTTGTTTCGCCAAATAAATTCAATTCAATTACCATAATTATAGAAATAAGGGCTAAACTGCTTCCACTTAGAGAAAATGTTCTAAGCCATTGCAGTAGTCTTCATAACTTAAAAGTAAAGTGAATATTGATGGCACCGTGACATTTTTTAGCCATTCTTGATCCAACAGGTGTCACGGATACTTCATAAGGCAATTAGTGTAAATGTACACGTTGCTGTACAGCGACCGTATGACCTCGACCCTGCTAATTGTTTCAGTAAATTATCAGAATGAGTTCCTTCGCACGGTTTCCTGTTGGAGGAGGAGTAACGTCATTAAAAAGTCCAGGTGTACGGAAGGAAAGTGTAAGGAAAGTGCTATCCAGATATTCTCTGGAAAAAATTTGCCACGATTTGAGTCAAACCAGCATCCCCATGCGAAATGTGACGTCTGAACTGATTTAACTCCAACCTTTTCAATCCTGAATGAACCTCGGTCCAGTGGTAAAGGTGGGGGGCTTGCTTTTCTTTTCAAATCATATCTCCCTCTGCATAAGTTCACTTTGCCTATTCCAACACACAAGCCATTTGAAGTCTTGGCTGCTACTCTCAATTCTGGTAACAAGCAAGTATTGCTTGTTAATATTTATCGCCCACCATCCTTCTCTTTGACTTTCTTTTTGAGTGAATTTGAGTCCCTACTTGAGTATTTGATTTCCTCTCCTTCTGAAATAGTTATTATGGGTGACTTTAATATTCATGTAGATGTAGCTAATCACTGCTCTTTGGCATTTCTTGCTATGTTGGAGGGTTTGACATGCAACAGCTCATTACCTTTCCTACGCATAATAAGGGTCACACTTTGGATGTCCTGATAACTCGTTCTGATTCTAAATCACTTCATTCGGTTACTTCTGTTGAGTCATATTTCTCAGATCATGTTGCCATTTTTTCAAAATTTGATTTCCCATTTAAACAGCCATCAACTTTTTAAATTGTTATAATTTCGACCCTGGCATAAAATTGATTTAGATAAGCTAAAGAATGATATCTTGGCATCTCCGTTATGGCTATCTCCTGCACAAACAGCTAATGAGTTAGCTCTGCAGTTTCAGTCTACTTTAAGTGAGCTGCTTGATGAGCAAATTCCTTTTAAAACTAAGAGGATTGTAGAGCGCACACCACAGCCTTGGTTTAACTCTGCCATTTCTGAGGCTAGGCGTGGAAGAAGTCAATTGGAAAGTTGGTGGCGCCACTCTCGTTTGCCTTCTGATCACACTAAGTTTAAGCAACAGTGCAAACTTGTGCGAAAACTGGTGTCATCTGCCAAATCCACCTATTTAACTAATTGAATTGTTGAAAGATCTGCATCACCAAAAACCTTGTGGTTGGCCTTAAATAAATTGTTACACAGAGATAAGTTACATTTGTTCCCTACTGTGTGCTTAGCTGCCAATGATCTTGCAAGTAAATTCTTGACGTCTTTTGCTGATAAAATGTCTGGTATACGTCTTAAATTGGTCAGTTGTTTTGCACTGGATAAATTCCTCCATTCAAATTTTTCACCTCCTGTCATGGACAACTTTCTGCCAACTACTCTTGAAGAGGTTAGAACACATATCTTTTCCTCGCCTAACAAAACTGGTCTTCTGGACATCATTCCTACTTGGTTTCTGAAAGAGTGCTTTGATGTCTTGGGTCCAACCATTACATCGATTATTGACTTCTCATTGCACAAGGGATCTTTCCCATCTGCTTTTGCTCATGCCACAGTTAATCCGTTGCTCAAGAAACCTTCTCTTGGCCCTGACGACCTGTCAAATTATAGACCCATCTCAACCTTGAATTTTATATCTAAAATCCTTGAACGGATAGTCATGAATCGCATGCAAACTCACCCATCATGAAACTCACTAATCTCCCCTTTTCAGTCAGCTTATCGTAAGTTTCACTCAACAGAATCCGCACTTCTTGCTGTTCATAATGACATTATGTGTTCAATGGACAAGGGTAAGGTTACAGCGCTTGTTTTTCTTGACTTGTCTGCTGCTTTTGATACTGTGGATCATTCTCTTCTTCGCCTCAAGCACTGGTTTGGGATCTCTGGTCCTGCATTAAATTGGTGTAGTACTTATCTTAGTCCACGCACTCAGTCAGTGTATTTAAATGGTAATTATTCATCTAGTACTTTGCTGTCATGTGGTGTTCCACAGGGTTCTGTGCTTGGTCCTCTTTTGTTTACATTATACACCACACCACTAGGAACATTGCTGGGTAGTCATTCACTGGGATATCATTTCTATGCTCATGATACTCAAATCTACATTTCATTTGACAGTCTGTCATGTGACTCATCTGTGCAGCTGTTGTCTGCTGTCTTTGACGAGGTACAGTCTTGGATGGCAGTCAATAAACTCCTCCTTAACCCACCAAAGACTGAATTTCTGCTACTAGGCACTCCGCAGCAACTTAAGAAATTTGGTCAGCTTAAGTCATTGAAACTTGGTGACTCAATTGTTGAGCTGGCTGATGCTGCTCGTAATTTAGGCGTCATTTTCAATTCTACCATGTCTCTCACCAGCCATGTTAACAGTATTTGTAAGGCATCATATATGTTCATTCGTGATATTCGCAGAATTAGGCGTTATGTGCCCATGTCTGCAAGGTTATCTCTGGCAAATGCATTGGTTTCCAGTCGCTTAGATTACTGTAATTCGCTTCTCACTGTTATCAATAAGGCAAACATCCTGAAGCTGCAGATAGTGCAGAACTCTTTGGATAGAGCCATAACTAATAGGCCTACATCAAAATATCAACATATTACCTCTGTTCTTAAATCCTTGCATTGGCTTCCTGTTCAGCAAAGAATCATTTTCAAATTGAGGCTCATCGTTTATAAAACTTTGAATTCTGGCCAGCCACAATACTTAAAATCAGTTCTTACTCCCCAGACTTATCATTATTCAACAAGGTCATCTGATTATCTTTGTCTGGTTATGCCTAAATCTAGAACTGTTCTTGGTGAACGAGCTTTTTCGGTTGCTGGACCTACTTTTTGGAACTCTCTTCCTGTGTCTGTCCCCTCTGCTCAGTCCCTTTTGTCATTTCGTTCTCAACTTAAAACTTACCTCTTTCAAATTGCTTATCCACCATAGACTGCCTCTCTCTGTCTTACGGACTGACCTTCTGGATTTTGACCTGATTACGGCTTGGTTTTGGTGTGCCATCGGTTGATGCCTTGTGCATTAGACACCGGCGCAATAGAAGTTACTAATTAATAATACGCTTTAAAAGCTACCATATTCATTATTCAGGCATTTGTAAAGGAGTTTTGTGGACCTTCTCGAAGTCGATGGATTCAACAAAACAACGTGGGGGCGCCGGGGCGCTAGCAGATGCACGGCGCATTTTCTTTGAAATTTTATTTCTTCACGTACGTTCGCCATATCTTTTGAGATGCCGATCACGGTCTTTGGCATTTATCTTCGTCGACTGCGCCCAATACTTGTTTCTAAGGACCGCCAGCACAATAGCAACCTCAGCTGTTCATTCCAAACTCGACCACTGTAATTTCCTTTTCTGTAATACCGATTCCTCTCAAATAGAACGCCTGCAAACAGTCCACAATGCTCCCGTCCGCGCAGTCAACAAAACTCCAAAACACCACCATAATATTATATAGCCTCTGTTCTGAAGTCACTTCATTGGCTAAAATTCCCTCAGCGCATCCATTACAAAAGTGTATCTCTTACCTACAACGCCCTTCAAACCTATCACACCTCTACATTAGCCAGGTATTCACCATCTAGCCGTAAAGGTCTGCTTGCTCATCATCATATTTTTCTCTAACTCGACATCTTCTCTATCTCAGTCTCCTCCTGTCTGAAATTCTGCAACCGCACCTTTGTTTACGCTGAATCTTCTCTTGAGAATGAACTCCCAAAGACCTCCCCCAGTTTGCTCATCCTCCTACCACGCCTATTAATTTCACCTCTCCTCGGCTTGCACTGTCCTCCGCTGCTTTCCACTTACGACCGTAAACTGAACTCTTCAAGCTATCTTAACCTGATCCGATTACTGCGCCACAACACCACTATCAACACCGATTATCACCGTAACACCATGCTGTCTCCTTGACTTACATCTCCCCGATTTCGGACCTGGTACCGGAATGGACAAGGCAGTTTGGCTATTGCGGCTTTGATTTGATATAGCGCCGTTTCCCTTAAGTGGCTTTTGTGTGGCGCTGAGAAATTTCGGAGATAATACGTTTACATGTAAATTTACATTAAAACTTTATATTCCAAAGCAAAATCGTAAGGAACTGACAATGAATGCAGTTAAGGTAATGCATTATTTATGGTTCACAGGTAAACCATTCTCCGGATAAGTGAAGATGGCTGCTGCGAAAGAAGAGGCTGATTCACGGTTAAGTGATATAACTAAATGTCCCATATGTATGAGTGCATTCACTGATCCAAGAATGTTGCCATGCATTCATACATTCTGTTTTGAATGCCTTAAACGCACTTCAGAAGAGGCGCAGATGAAACCAGGAGACAGGATGCCTTGTCCTTTCTGCTGCAAAGAGTTCACCATTCCATCAGATGGAATTAAATATGTGCCGAGAAACCGTTTCATAGAAAATCTCTTACTGCAAATAGACGATGCCCACTCCATCATCTGCGACATCTGTAATGCCAGCGATGAGAGCAATACAGGACAAATACCAAAAGCCACGATGAGATGCTTAGAATGTCAAGATAACTACTGCGATAGTTGCGGCAAAGTTCATCAATTTCAGAAACTCACTAGAAATCACCCATTGGTAAATTTTGGAAGTGCTACAAAATCAGGAATGAAGCCAAGTTTTACTCCGAAAACTTGCTGCATCAAACACATTAATAAACCATTGGATTATTATTGCGCCGACTGCAAGAAAATCGTCTGCGTCTCTTGCTTTGTTGAAAGTCATGCATCACACAAATGCAAAGATGTGACTACAGTCGATGAAAAATTTCGCCAAACTATTGAAAAGAGTGAATGGAATATATCAAACTATGCATATGCAACGCTGTGGATGAGAAACAGCGTTGAGAAAAGAAAAACAGATTTTCTGAGAGAAATAGTTGAAAAAGAAAGCGCAATTCGACAAAGAAACCAGAAACTCAAAGATATGTTAGATCGAGACACAACATCGCTTTTGGATGAGTTGTCTGTAATAAAATCAAATTATCTGAAGCAAATCGCAAGTGAAATGGAAGAAATTGACAAAAACTCTAAACTGCTGATGAGTTTTGAGGAATACTGCACGGAACTGAGATTGAAAGGATATGCGAGCGACATCTGCAGTTCGGTTGACCAATTAATCATTAGAGCAGACGAGTTAGAAAAAGATCACGTAGCATTCCTTGGTCGACCACTTCATTCAGTCGAGGTTTCTTTCCAAGCAACAGATTTATATGAAGTTTTCAAGGGTTCAGAAAACAACATTTTGGGACAAATAAAAGGTACCATTTTACAAAATTATAAATTCTTTTCGTATTCTATTAGCAACACAATACATTTCTTCTAAATCCGGGCCGGTTTGATATTTTCGGATTAGGCCTACTTGTGCTTCACAGCCTGTCTGTTGGTTTTGAAGCATCTGACCTCAATTGGTTCTGTCTTGAATGGATTCAAGTTTGGGAATTAATGTTTTGCTTTTAAATATTTTAAAAACTTTCTCGTCTGTTCTGTCCTTCTAAACCTCCCATCCTCGTCCCTCATTCATTGCCCTTTATCAATCTATGTTCGAGTCTAAACTATTGATTTGCCCCATACTCTGCCATAACCTGTCATCGGTCCATCTAGAAAAAAATAGTAGGGTGCTGTTAGCAATTTTTGCAAACGAGTTAATGCTTCCTTTGAATTTCCTGTAATCGTAATTTCCAATTTTCTAAAGCGCTATTCTAAAGTTAAGCGCAAAGCACCAGCTTATTCTCCAGCAATGCGTAGTATCCAAGGGGTTGTCCAGAGATAGAAGCTTTGAGTCCGGTTGCCAGAAAGGCCAGATAAGCAGAGAAGCTCTTACGGCGAGTTTCGTTAACCGTGAGAAAGCTTGGAAGTCAAAGGATCGGATGGATCAGGGTAGGAGTTCTATAAAGCAAATGGTTCGGACGCGCTATCAAAAATAATACGTTGAGCGCGGCCGACTTTACCTGCTCTGATTAAAGCGCGACTTAAATATATTATGATGAAATACAGTGTAGGCCTACTATCAAGTTGCAAATCTCCAAAACGTCTCAGCTCATACAAATTAGCTTCAGCGAGACCAGTGTATGAACCAGCGATGAATCAAATCACACCTGCAAGAGCCATGGTGTTTTCAGTCAAGTTTAGAGCTGTTGCAAACTCCTGGGATTGTTTATGTCACATAGAAAATTCGCAAACTACTAAATGTAAATTCAACTTTCAGTTACCAAAATCTTTCTTTTACTGTTTTAAAACAGGAACCACTACTCAGGCTGGAAACTATGCAATTGTCGTGGGACTAGAGGATGGTTCGACCATAACAAAGGACGTCGTCAAAATAAATCTACATCGGCCAAATGTAATCTCAACGCAGAAACAAATACCAACAACAATGGTCGCAGCAACCACAGCCACCGTTTACTGTAACATTCTGTACGTAACAGGAACAGGAGATAATGAAGATGAAATCTGGAAATACAATATGGCTTTGGGATGGATGAAATGCGCATCGTTACTTCAAGGCCGACGTGGACACAGCGCAGCTTTTATTCATGAATTGCTATACATCTGTGGAGGAGCAGGAGGACATGTGGATTCGGATAGAAGCGTTCTAGACACTGTTGAAGTGTATGATGCATTCAACAATAAATGCACCACTGTCGGAACGTTGGTCCATGGTGTAGAAAGCTCTGGCAATTGTGTCCCATACAAGAGTTCACTCTATATCTTCGGTGGATCAGGTAGAGACGGCAAAAACGTCAGTCATGTTCAAATATATAACACAAAACAAAACACATGCACCATTCTTTCAAAACCAATGCCTCGCCCTCGTCGCTTGATGCGAGCTGCACTTTGGAAGACATCTGTTATTTTAGTTGGATGTAATACTTGTTTTATATTTAACCTTGCGACAGAAACTTGGCAAGAAAGAAAGCACTTCAAGACTGATGTAAGTTATTTCGGAATGATTTTTGAAAGTAAAAATGTATTTGTCATCGGAGGAGGAATCTGCAAAACAGAGGAAGATGGCAAGAAGACTTGGAAATGCAGAGACGACGTACGTTATGTCCCTCTCCAGAATATCATCGACAATAGACCAATTGAGTGGAAGATTCACGGGAAATTGCCAAAGCCATCTCTTGTACAAACTTGTGCTAAAGTGCGATTTCCATTCTAGCACTAATAGGCCTACTAATTATGATTGCCTTTGACCTTTGCCTCGCAATGGCTCACGTTATCATTGGCTAAAGATTTGAATAGAGATGGCATTCAACGTGTTGTGGAAGCGGCATCGTTCCAGAGTGGAATGTATTACAGGATGATGATGACATGAACAGAGGACATTTCTAATGCATTTATTGAGTAATGGAACATTAATGTCAGTCGTAAATGAGTGTTAGTAACGCTACGCGTGTAAAATAGCAATATAAAGTCAAACCACTTTCAACTTGTAATATTCATGGAAACATTTGTGACCGTTCCTGGAAAACTCTCCTAAGTTGAATTTGGCTGGAATTGTTATGTGAACAAATAGTACAGTTGTAATTCTTTTAAAATGTAGATGTTTTTAATGCTAAACCCAGGCCCGGTTCAAGACATTTGGCGGCCCCAGGCAAAGCTACATCTGAACGGCCCGTCGACCCATAGTATAATATTATACCTGCGATTAAAATGAAGTCAATCGCTTTTAATTCCTTTTATAGCTGACATGATTTACTGAAATTCACGTTATTTATTTTCAAACATTCATTAAAATAAAAAATTTAAAATAATGAAAATGGTCTAACCGTCTAGACTAGAGTAAACTGAACTGCTGATTCAATACTTCCAGAAAAAACTTATGATTAAAACTTAACGGTGAACCCTATCTTAATAGAACATAATTTATTACACCAACACTATATACTTCCATCTGGTGAATAATAATTAAAAGATAATGCAACGTTGTTTCATTTATGAATTTCCAGAAATTATTTTTTGATGTTTATTTTGGAAAAAAGAAAAATTGGCAGACCCTAAAAATCGGTGGCCCTAGGCGGCTGCCTACTTTGCCTAACAGACGAACCGTGCCTGGCTATACCTTTAGAAATTCCGTGATAAAATTTACCATATCCACTTCCCAAGAGGAAGTCGCTTATAATATTGATGAGTTCACCAAACTGGAGCGCATTCATAGCTACTGGCGCTGCCACAATAATATCGTTGTAAATAACTGGCTAAAGTGAATATTTACCAGACTTGATCAATGTATTATAATGGATGTACACGACTGCAAATTAAGAAAAAAGCGACATGATAGATCTTCTGGAACTTTTTGTAATAAAATTACAAAATTTAAGCTAATTAAACACTAGAAATCAACAACTAGCATAGGTCACTTAAATGGTTTAAACAAATGTTTTTTCATATGCAAACAACTCGTTTTGAAGCATTTTATGCCTGTTTGCTTTTTGAGCGTGTATCTCGCAAACTAACTTTCAGACTTGGAGAAAGATTTATGTGGCAGGTCACACTTTCTACCACAGGCCTGGCTGAGCCTCGTACTATACTATTTATATTCGCTTATTGTAGTTTATGTGAACAACGTTGATATTCGCTCAACATTGCTGTCTGCTAATAGTGATAAATTAAACACAGTTTATGCGCCGTAGGATATTGCCTTTCACATAGATCTATAGCTAAGAAAATAAACTTGCATCTCTACAGCACTCAAAAGAAAGAAAGAGAACCAACTCGCTATTGAAAGGTTTGCCGTAAAGTTTACGTCAACATTTGAACCAATGTTCTTGTCAGGGTCGGTTCTAATCGCTATACAATATGCCATCTAGTCATGCTAAAATGTCGGTTGGGTTTCAATACCCATTTGCAGCCTCAGCAATACCAAATCATCCAATTACAAATGAAATATGTACATTATATATTTATTCCGAAGACAAATTACGTCATACACACTACCTGTGAACGAAAGAACGAGAGAACGAATGAATGAATGAAACAAAAACAGTCTAACGGAAAGTTCTACACAAAGGCACAAAGGCAACCACTTGTTAACTATTAAAACAGGTTACATACAGTTCCACAATATTATTCTATTCTCGTTGCAGCAGCGTTCGCTGGAGGTGCAGACGAAGATCAGTAGACGGCCAGACGTACGGTTCGCAGGTTATCTAGGTCGATTCCGTCGGAGGATAGGGTAGGATTCGTCGGGGTTGGTAGCTGTCAGAATTTATTCTGGATGACCATACGTACTTCGGGTGAGACAGAACCCACGAATGTGCGATCGGATTCGTTTGCATCGGCTGGAGCCTCCCTACATCAGAAGTCTCGTTCTCTCGTTCAGGCAGGAGTGGTTTAAACTTCTGACTTCTTGCAGTCGTTAGGTGGTGCTCTAGGTTAGCATCTCTCATTGAGATCACGGCGGTTAAATCCATGGTTGAACCCTTAGGTAACATTTGTCCCAAAATGAACTTTGCATCCTCCCTTGTAGAATTTAACTGTTCATATACCTGTAGCTTTTCTAGTGTTTTATTCAAAATCCTTAGGCCCTTCCTCTTCCTTACTCCGAGGAGTTGGTTAGTTTGAACCCTTACGCTATCAGCTTCATCACTATCGCTAGTATTCGTACTATTGTAGCGTGCTTCTTCTTCAATTTATGCTACCAAATTTCGAGGTCTTTCCCGATTTTCTACTTCTATTTCCTTTAATTTATGTCCTCACTTTGTTTCCTTTCTATTTGATAAATCTCATCCAGTTCGTCGCCAATTGTCGCGTTCGTACCCTCTATCTGAATCCATGTCAGCCCCACATCATCCTTTGTCGAGGTGAGAACGCGTGATCGTAGCCGTCTACGAAAGAAGGGAGGTTTCCTAGCGTCATCCCCTCGACGGTTCGAATCTCGAGAGCCGCTTCTTGGCCTCTGCCGATTTATTTTGAACTAAACTATAACAGAAGCAGATTATCAAGTCACACATGCACAACTAAATATAACAAAAATACATTGATTAACAAGACTGCTTTTGAACAGACTAGATTTAACAATAATTATTGTTAGCATGAATGGATGTATTCTCTTGTGAAGCGAGAACGTCCTCGTGAAGAGGTGGCAGGAGCTGAGGAAAGGAGTGATCGAGGAAATTACTCACTTAATCTTCAGCAAATTACCCTATAATAAGGTAAACAATGAAGAGGTTTCTTACCACTTCTATTAGTAGAACGTTTAAGTGAAGTAGGGATCCAGTCTGAACAGATAGAGAGCCTAACCAATCAACAGTAACGTGGCACTGCTGTCATTTGCATGTATTGACCTCATTTCTATCTATAAGAGCCGAACCGAGTCGATGTTACACGCCGAGGCGCTACCTGTGATCGAGCATTTAACCGACGTATACTGAACTGAGTGAGAAACTGATCAAAAAACGGCACAGTAAGACACTTTTCTTGTTTTGAATCATTCCTAATCTCTTAAATACATACACTCCGCTGAGACGTCCGGACTTTAAAATTTAATATAAAATGCTGTACTGTATGCTATTTTTAGTGTTGCGTCGATACCATGGCACGAAGTCTGTTTGTTTTGACGACGGCTATGAACTTTCAAAGGCGGAGACCAAGTGATCTCAGGATTAGGCGATGTTTTTTTTAGAATACTCAGATTTGAATACCACTCATATCAGTTTATCTTAGAAAGTTCCAGTGATAAATTTATTTATTCAAAGCAAGTGTTGTAAATAAGAATTTGAAATCGAAAGTAAAAATGAAGCCGTGGTAATATACCCGTTAATTACCAATGACGCAGAAGTATTGAACGTTAAACAATGTTCTTGTCCTGGCCTAGGAGAGGGAGGCCAGCAGGACCACTTGGTCCGGCTTCTTATGTAAAAGGGCCTCAGATTCTTAAAAATTTGGTCAACATAATGTTAATTTTTATTGACTTATTAACACAACACAATAATTCCGCTAGAAAGAATTGGCGGTACAATTCACTTTTCTGCCAGATGATTGCGGATCACTGGAAGCGGTTACCACAGAAAATAGTAGGCCTATCTGCAAAGAGCTTGAACTCTGTAAAACAGAGAAAACAGTTGGATGGATGGAACAGTTCATACAGCTTAGGCCTAACTAGCTTATTATCTGTAGCTGTTTGTACGAGCCACAAATACATTCTTTGAATTAACAGGCTCTTGATATGCATGATTCGAGAAGTAGGCTTCGATGATATTTGCAGTGACCCAGGTTCTGTGAATCTTTAAATCGCTCAGCCTAGTGTTGTGAGAAGCGTTAGCGAAAAGCAAAGACTGATATAGGAGACACATGACTGGTTTGACTGAAATCCTCCTTCCTTCTTTGAAATGGCGAGGATCGGCTGGAACGTTGCAGATGAAATCCTCGCCAAAGAAAACGAAAAGCATGTGACTAAAAACAACAATGTTTCTTCGTAATCATAATCTCGAGATTTCTACAACGCCCGAAAAAGCGAAGTCGCGGGAACCAGCTTATTCACAGGCGCTTAACCTTAGACCTTAGTCCTTCCTGTGCAGGTCTGCGCATCGGGCGACGCATCTCCTCCACTCCCCTCTGTCTTCATTTCTGTTGCGAGTCTGTTTTTACCCGGGTGGGTTGCAGGCCCACCGCGGAACCCTCCTCCTTTATCCTGGCTCGGGACAGGCTTAGACCATCCGAAGATAATCCGAGGCGCTTATCACAGGCGCTTAGTAAAATAAAATCGATTGGCGGGGAGTGGTGAAATCGGTTCCAGGTCAAAATCCAAAGGAGTTAGTCAGGTAGACAGTAAGACGGCAAAGGTGGGTGGTGTTTAGGGTTGAGACGGCGAGGGAGGTAAGGGGAAGAGGAGGAATTGGGATAGGATTTGTGAAAGAGCAGTGTTTTCAGTTTTGAGTGAAAGATCTGTGGAGATGTAGCAAGTGGTGAGGTTTTGGTGAGTTCGTAGGATATGGATCTGAAATTTCTCGCAGTACTGGTGGGAATTTGTTTCAGAGAGGTGGGACTGCTATGGCTGTGAAGCGATTCTCAAATTTTAGTGGTGAGGTGACGGAAGGCGGAGCAGTGTTAGGGCAGAAGAGGAGCGGCCTGGGAGGAGTCCGCCGGAATGGTTGGACCGTGAACAGCTGTTGGATATAGGAGGGCTGGGAGGATTAGATTGTATTGTTGGTAGTGATATGACTTTATATTCTATTTGTTCGGGTATTATAAGCCATTGAAGTCAAGAGACTTCAACGCATCCAAGTTCTCTGGCCCGCATGGTGCTACGTGTCTGCACTTTTACAAATTCTTTAACTCTGCTTGGCCAGCTGCATAGGCTTCCTGCTGAATTTATAATGACATTTAAACTGGCCTGTTTGACCTGTAAAACCCTCACAACATGCACTCCCACCTACTTTCAACCACTACTATCTCCGTACGCCCCATTTCACCGTCTGCGATCTTCGGATATGGATCTTTTGGTTGAGCGTCGACGTAGCACTGTCATGGGCTCTCGTGTAGTCCGTGTTTCAGTCCCCAAGGAGTGGAATCGCCTACCAATGTCTGTTCAATGCTCCAATCTATTTCTTCCTTGAAGAAACGCCTCAAAACTCACAATTTCTCATTGGCTTTCAAACATCAGATTCTGGATATCTAACTGCTCTTTACCTGGCGACTGACTAACCGCAAAGCTGTTTCGCATTTCTGTGTGACTCTGCGCGCGTTAATTTTTTTTAAAATATATTTACATAATAATAATAATAATAATAACAATAATAATAATAATAATAATAATAATAATAATAATAATAATAATAATAATAAATGTAGCCGAGGCGTTTAACCCATTTTAGATTAAAAGATCTGTGAACTGAGTTTTGTGTACAGTCTTTTAACCCATTAGTGCCTGATTTTTCAAAATCATATTTATTCACTTTTAATTTGTTGTATATATAGTATAAACATAGGGAAAAATATTATTTTCTTCAAAACTTGTAAAATATGTGAATTTGAGCTACTTTTGTAAGCGTCCCATTTATGGGACGCTAGGCACGAGAGGGTGCCTCAACTAATAAGCATGTATTTGGAACCACAACTTGCATTCTTGCATCAAATAAAAGTGTAATCAGTTTAATTCAAACAAGAAGGTCACTATCCACAAATATTTACAGCTAACGGTCAACAGTAAACAGGGATAATAAGAAAAAAATAAAGAAAACTGCACATATTGCTCAACTAATCCATGAGTATCATACTGGTAGTTGCCTGCTTACAGTTCTCAAACTATTTAGTTAGCAAAACTGACTGTCAAAACTTGCATTTGACTAGCTTTAGAGAATGATATAATAGTACTAAAAGTACTATTAATAATCCAACCTGTAATAGCAGAGCATAATAAATTAAAAACAGTTACTGAGTGTCTTCTTTCGATGGTACAAATATGCCATTTGTCTGTTTTCCCTTAGATTTCATGAGATTGTTCAAAGCAGTCAATGTGCAGGGCAACATTACACTTCTTGCACTGTTTTTTAACCTTGAGACTACAAACTGCACAAAGTCTCTGTGTTTCAATTGCTTTGATATAGTGTTTGCCATCCTTGCGGACCTCCATCGGAGCTCTCTGGCTCTGTGGCTATGTACGCCCAGATGGTCTGCCAATGGCTGTGCATTCAAGAAAATAGCTCTTATGGAATGACAATAGCTTTGTGACTATGGCATCCAAATGCCATTGGGTAAAACCAATACAGTGCAGACACTGCTTCAGAACTCCAGCTGACCCATTGACTGATGACTCGCTGATTGAGTCAACCTGTAGATCAGCCAGGCATTCTGCATGGTGACATCCATTAGGTACATGAAGAGAGGCCACCACCACTTGTGCAAACGAACTGAGTTGCAGCAAGTGACAATATTCTGGATCATCTGGTCCACTCCACCCATGTTCTTGTATTGGCTGATCAAATATGGTTACAACTTTACTGGCAGCCTTCGACCACTGTTGTACCGAAACTTATTGGTTCTACCCCATGGCAGCTGGATGCCATGGTCACAAAGCTATTGTCATTCCATTTTGTCACAATAATGTTGGACTGTGTTCAATATGTGCTCTTTTGTTCAACGTACAATTATTTAAAATTTATCTACAGAAGTTATAGTACAATCTTCAATCCGATTTGCACGCACTGTTCCCGTTGCAAGACTATTTCGTGTCATGAGGTGTTGGAGGCTGGTGACAAAATTATCAAAATAGAGAACACAGTTATCAGAGTAGGCAGAGTGTTGAGCACTTCTTTGCATATACTTGTTGGTATTTCAACTAACTGTATGATTATTCCAGAAAGCAGTCAAACAAAGTTGTTGGATGGTAGTCGGTTTTAGCATACTGGTTCAGAAGGATGTGATCAGCCGACTACAGCTTTAGGCATGTCTTTTTCACCCATTTCCTCTCTGGCTTGTTGCCTTTGTCGTCCGATTCACGGTCAGTTTTGCCTTTCGTCGCCGTGGTAGAATTAGTTGCTGTCCGATGAAGTCCTCGCTGCAGTATTCATCGTGGTTGACATACCACTATCAAGGAATTCGTGAAGACGCAGTGATGGCTTCAACATTCTTCACCGTGAACTGATGGCTGACAAAGTCTCTGTCAGCATCACCTGCTGACAGTCTCAGGAGTCCAACAGCTAGATTGTGAGATCTCTGCCAAAGTATATGACTTGGACAATCTTCACCTAAAACCATTGGTGGTTGCAATCTTGACTGTATATGACACTCTTGGTTCAGGGGGCTTTCACCTCCGGACGATTCACCTCTAGGGGTATTCACCTCCGGACGTTTCACCTCCGGACGTTTCACCTCCGGACGATTCACCTCTAGGGGCTTTCACCTCTAGGGGCTTTCACCTCTAGGGGTTTTCACCTCTAGGGGCTTTCACCTCTAGGGGCTTTCACCTCCAAATGTAAAATGAGACCTTTTGAAGAGATTTATTAACGCCGAAAACATAACAGACAACATACAAACTATGAAACTAATTATCACTGAGCAATGAAGTAGATTACTTATCTAAATTCATTTCTTATGCGCCTATGGTTCTTCTTCTTCTTTATGTTCTCTGCCCTTGGGCAGGTTCGTATGACCAGTGACGCCATCTTTCTCGATTCTGTGCCTCCCTTTTCAGTCCACTGTATCCCTCTTCTGTCATCATCCAGTCCAGTAGCATTGTTCTCTGTCTTCCTCGCGCCTTCTTCCCCTCCATTCTTCCCTCAATGATGTCTTTTAGTAGGTTATGAGACCTATGGTTAATTATGGTTAATTAGGGCATACAGTCACTGGCGCGCGAATTGGTCTGTCCTTATCATCTGCCGTTATCAGGTTATTAGGTGTCTACTTAGCTAGGTTCTAGAAGCTTTCATTGTCTTCTTATCTCGATTCATTTATTGTGTTCGAAATCTGCTTCATTAATTGCCTAGTTTGCATGTTGACACTAAGAAATCTACTTCATTGCTTAGTGATAATCAGTTTCATAGTTTGTATGTTGTCTGTTATGTTTTCGGCGTAAATAACTTGCGTAAATAAATCTCTTCAAAAGGTCTCATTTTACATTTGGAGGTGAAAGCCCCTAGAGGTGAAAGCCCCTAGAGGTGAAAACCCCTAGAGGTGAAAGCCCCTAGAGGTGAAAGCCCCTAGAGGTGAATCGTCCGGAGGTGAAACGTCCGGAGGTGAAACGTCCGGAGGTGAATACCCCTAGAGGTGAATCGTCCGGAGGTGAAAGCCCCTGATACCGACACTCTTGCACCACCATGAGTCAAGGTCTCTCCTGAAGAAACATCTGCAGTCAAAAAGTTGGCCGGTGGACAAATCATCCCAAGAGTGCCACTCTTGATGTGGACACTGTGTGTAATTCATCACCTCCATCAATCCTGAAGTGTTCTTGTCAAAGTTTCTACTGCCTCGGCTCGTAGTTGCCTCTGAGTCAGGTTATGACACGTGCCTTCATCTTCGTCACCGCTATCCTCACCGCTACAGATTTGATCCCACGGCGGTGTGATGAATATATCTGCATGCGTGAAGACAACGTCTTCTTGCATTGCTAGTACTTGATGAAAAGTAAATCCTTTCTATCTCGGCATGCTAATGTTCACAACAACAAAAATCAGATACATTTATGTAGTTTGAAATCAAAGCATGTGTCCAAATTGAAAGACTTTCAAACCCAAACTGCATAACCCGAATTGACAACAATATACACTTTACAAGTCTAATCGGCCCATATTTCACCAATTAAAGAAATCTAATAAAGAGCCTGCAATACAGGATGGTACATTATAGTGTAGGACAACTTAAATTATGCAAATGAACATAATTATAACTCAGAAATTCATGCATGCAGTTTTGTAAGCTTGAAACTGCGTTCACACAAACGCCCCGCCCATTCGTGCCTAGCGTCCCATAAATGGGACGCTAGGTCAAGCAGCACTAAAATTCCATAATGACTGTTTAAATTAGACAAAGTTATTGAAACAGTTGGAAAACATACTGACCTTCGTGTGTATTACGATGAACTTGCAGAATTATTGATTATATCCGAAATAATTAAGAGTTAATACGCGTAGATTTCACAACCAGCGACGGTAGGTCTTTGCTACAAACAAACGCCATCAACTCGCGCACATATTAATTAAGTAGCCCAATAGCAGCCCAGAAATGTTGTCTAGCATCTGACAAACAATTTGATATCAAATACTTGTCAAATTATTGAAGATTTGAATTTATTGGAAATTTTAAACTGCCCGTCCCATTTATGGGACGCTAGGCACAAATGGGTTAATGCGAGATATTGCCGTATATATTTAGTGCGCTTTATTTTAGTTTCACGTGTGTATATATATACATATATATATATATATATATATATATATATATATATATATATGATAGATGTATAACGTTTAGTTGTACTGTCTTAGTGAAACGCGTGGCCGGCCGATCTCGGCAGCGGCCGCGCTATAGGGCCTATGTATATAATTAGATTTCGCTTAGGCGCAGAGCACAGGTGTCTAAGATGGGCGCGAAGATTTTATGCTGATTGTAGAAGTTTGAATTTCTGTGTTCTCTGTAGAAGTGTTGATGTCTATTGAAATACTTTATTCATTTATGTTTGTGAAACAGAGATATTGAAAACTGTTTTAGTTTTTAATGAAGGCTATGCTACACAGTAGAAATTAAGCTACTTATACGTAGATTTAGTGTGAATCAGTGAACCTTAAATAGGCGTAAGTACGAAGGAGAAAAGTGAAGTTGTTAGAACTTTGTCGACAGAGGGAAAGGGTTGACAAGACCCATCACTGCAAAGGTACTATGTTGAATCTTTCATTCAAAAACGATAGCCAGCGTTCGCATCAACAGTGAAATTTAGGCAATCGACGATTATGCTATAGAATGTATTCAAGTGTAGTTTAACTGTAGATCTGTTTATTTAGGTTGTTTATTTGACTATTGGTTTTAACACTAACTACACTATAATAATTTATTAATACTAGTGGATTTGCCCGTCACTATGACGGGATAAGAAGCATGGTAGGACGGAGGGAGGGACGGACGGAGGGACGGACGGACGGAGGGAGGGACGGAGGGAGAGACTTACTAACTACTGTTTGTCTGTGTGTCAATCTGTCTATCTGTGTCAATCTGTCTGTATGTCTGCGTCTGTACGTCTACCTCATTAGTGCCCAGTATTCGTAGGCGGGGCGAATTTCGGGCGTCCGTTTTATGTTGCATCGGCTATAATCAGTCTTCACCTCTTCCTCCTCCCATCATGAGGAACAGAGATAGGGCGGGAGGGATGGAGGAAGGCATAGACAGACTTAATAACCGCTGTTTGTCTGTGTTAATCCCTCTGTCTGTCTGTCTGTCTGTCTGTCTGCTTTGCGTTTGTACGTCTTATCTTATTTTATATGATTATTTATAAAGTATAGCATAGACTATTCAGAGGCGCTCCCAGCGTGACAGCCCAGAGGGAAAAGAAAGGTCTTTAGGCAGCGGAGAGAAGAGGGCGAGATCACAAGCAATATCTTGCTACGGAGAGAGGGAGCAGGTCATTCCATAAGGAAGGGCCAAGGATGGCAAAAGCACGATGCTGAGCCATCGAAGTCCTTGCGCGAGGGACAAGTAGATCAAGGCGGTCAGTAGACCAAAGAGGGCGGGAAGAGAGAGCAGAGAGAGGTTTACGCAGTGGGTCACAAAGGTACTTAGGAGCTTTTCCATGTTGAGTCCCAGAGACCAGGAGGAGGACCTTGTATTGGATGCGGGAAGCAACAGGAAGCCAGTGAAGTACATCAGTCATAAAGGCAGTTATGTGAGAGAAGCGAGGGAAACGGGCGACGAGCCTGGCAGCCGCGTTCAGAACAGACTGTAGAGATGAAAGGCGTGCTTTAGGGAGCCCAGCAAACAATGAATTGCAATAGTCAATGCGGCAGCAAATGACGGCATGTACCATAGTAGTAAACACTGATTAGTTGGGTCTTAGAAGATTTAATGTTAAGTTGATTAGATGACATCCACGAGTGGAGATCATGTGACCGTCTATCTCCGTAGAGTCCAGTGTTCGTGGGTGGGGCCAATTTCGGGCGCCTTTGAGAGAGTTTATCGACACACTGATCTGGGAACTATGTTTATGGATTCAGAGCTGAACTATGAGAGTCAAGACAGTTGATTAAGCGACTGCGCCTGTCATAAAAGAGTTGAAAGAGGAAGACGTGACGGACGGACAATGTGTCAACTGATCGGAGGGTGGCTGTTGCAGTGTAAAATGCACTGTACACATTTTACAATTATGAGAATATCTAAAGTACGTCTCGTGTAATTCGTACGATATCAACGACTCCCACACGCTAGACTAGAAGATTAAGCCGTCGAAATTTAGTTGCCCCGCTCGCCACCAAGATCAAGGGAAAGTTATCGTCGTGGTCAGAGCTGGTTGTCGACGACGGACGAGAATAGCGACGGCGTCATCAATCTTTTCTTTCTATGTATCTTCCAGTACAACTCCGCTTTTACCTGATCCCGGTGCTTTTTTCTGCTGGAACGCTCCGGAACGACGTTCAGGCACCTTTTTCAGTTACTAAAAAATAATTTAGTTATGTTAGTAAAAAATTTAGTTAATGCAAATGTCAAAAGTTTTCTTGGGGAGGGTCTCAGCAAGACTCCTCCCCAAGCCCGACCTCCGTTATTTCTCGGGCTTCACCCTCGATTTAACCCTTCCGTAATTGTTAAGTTCCGGAGTTCCGGAACCTTTTGTTCTATAAAAAAGCACTGCATGATCCAATGTCTAGAAGATTTGCGTTAATTACATTAACTATAAAATGCTAATTCCATCGCAGCAATTGTTGACCGTCTTTAACAACTTGTCCGAATTCTTTTAAGATGGCGAATGCGGGACATGGGCCTAGAGCTGCAAAGCAACTGACAGAAATAACAGAATGTCCAATCTGCATGAGTGCATTCACGGATCCAAGAATGTTGCCATGCATTCACACATTCTGTTTCGAGTGCTTAAAACGCACAGCAGAAGAGGCACAGATGAAACCAGGAGACAAGATGCCTTGTCCGTTGTGTCGGAAAGAGTTCATCATTCCAGCAGATGGAATGAACGGTGTGCAGAAAAATTTCTTCATGGAAAACCTCTTGGAGTTCAAGAACACACTGCAAATGGAGAGTTCCACCACCAGCTGTGATACATGTACTGTATGGAATGAAGGCAAAACAGAAGAAATACTAACAGCCACGATGCGATGCTTAGAATGCCATTATAACTACTGCGATAACTGCGCCAGGGTTCATGATTTTCTTATACTGAGTCAAAATCACCAATTGGTGAATATTGGAAGCGATACAGTAATGAGGCGATTTTCTTCTGTAAAATACTGCACCAAACACCTTCACAGACCATTAGAATTCTATTGCTCTGACTGCAAGAAAATCGTCTGCGTCTCGTGTTTTGTTGAAAGTCATAAGTTACACGATTGCAAAGATGTCACTACAGTCGATGAATTATTCCGGCAAACTATTGAGAAGAAAGCATCGAAAGTATCGATCTATGCAGACGAAGCGATGTCTATGAAAAAGTATATGAATGCCAGAAAGACAGATTTTCTTAAGGAAATAGTTCAGAAAGAAAACCATATTCGTCACAAAGGTCAAGAGCTTAAAGAAATGATTGATCAAGATACAAAATCGCTTTTGAATGAGTTAGCCTCAATAAAATCAACTCACCTAAAGGAAATAGAAAATAAAATGGAAGAATTTGAAAGATGTTGTACAATATTGAAAAGCTTTCAGGTTTATTGCAATGAACTAAGATCAACAGGATCGGCCACCGACATCTGCGATTTGGTGGACGAATTAATTGTTAGAGCAGATGAATTAGAAAAAGATCACGAGGCATTCATTGGTCGTCCATATCAATCAGTCGAAGTTTCTTTTCAAGCGACAGATTTAAGAGAAGTTTTACAGAAGTTCAATAACTGTTTGGGACAAATAAAAGGTAACACATTTGCCAAAAATATATGAATACATTTATGATCTTCTTTGCAGAGTGTCGGTGAAGTTTTGATATTTTTCTTAAACAAGCTCACTGCCAAACCTCAGTAAACAACATTGAAACATATGACCGTACAATTATCATGATCCTACATTGATACAACATGTCTTTAAAGCCTGTTAGGCGCCCGCTCATTTTACAGCTGAGTGGAAGGGTAAGTCGAACTATAGGGAGCTTACGCGTATCGAATCGAATTTTCTTCGAGCAAGAGTCTTACCATTCATTTACCCCTTTGGTTTTGTCTCGAGTATCGTTTTATACAGTTTGCTTGTACTTTTAAAACTCTCCTAAAAATGCATCAGATTCGTCTGTTCTGCCCTTCAGAATTTCGATGCTCGATCCCCTTTATTGAAATTGACATTGTTTCCGTCTGTACCTTGATTTGTCCAGCGCCTTATCTCCTAATCTGGCGTTGTTATCACTTTAGACTGCTACATTTGGTAAAGCGCAGTCAGCAAGCCTCTGCTTCGTTTGAATACACATTTGCAGCACCCTGGTTTGGACAATTCTAGCGAAACGGCATCATTCTGTCGCACGCGTGCCTTCATCAATCATCAGTTGTCATTAGCCGAGAATGGAGTGGTAGCGCTATATAAATATGCGACATAATGTAATGTTGATCCGGACAATTTATCATCGCCATACAAGGTCTTAATCTCAATGCCATTTCTTTTGGACGGGTGCTATGTCAAATCAAATCCTCAAGTGACGTGGCGGTTAGGTCATTTCCTGTCAGATAGAAATTCCGGGCTGTTTATGTTCTCAATACGTAAATTAATTACATGTGTGCAACTAACACTTATCATTGGATTGTTCCATGTTTAAACAGAAACCACTATAGGCCTACAGTTTGAGAATTGTGCAAATGTCGTGGGGGAAAATGACTACAACAAAGGACTTCGTCAAAAGTCTACATCGTCGAAATGAAATCACAACACAAGAACAAATAACGACAACAATGTTGACCGAAGCAAACGCAGCCGTTTATTGTAACACAATGTACGTTTCAGGAATAGGAGCCAATGAAGATGAAATCTTGAAATTCAATGTGGTTTCTGATTGAAACACATGTACATTAGGGTGGTGCGAAAAAACTAAAGTGCGAATTTACAAACGTGGTAGTGTTTAAAAGTTGCATTTGGTAAAAGTAAATGACTGTGCAAAATTTGGTTGAATTATTTTGAAGTTCAGAGGTGCCCCAGCTGCGTCGTCGAAGTTCGATACTATACCTCTGTTGCTAATGCATTAGAACCTTCGTCCTTCAATGTCCTTCATTCCTTCAATCCTCTATTAGCTTGTACAACCTGGATGATGATGGATGAGGGCTCTGCTAGTCATATATATAGGCCTATTATACACAGCGGGCTACCTAGCTACGTTAATGACGCATCAGATTCTTTAAGAATTGTTGGGAAAATGGCATTTGCTATTGAGCCTGCTATTTGTGCGTAAGCATTGCAAAGCTTCAGAGATTTTCAGCGTTTTGCTTTGGGGTGGGGAGCTGAGCCTCAGTTTGGGGGGCTAAGCACCCTAGCCCACCTATGGCGTCGCCACTGCTTTCGTTCCGTCCATCTCTTTTTGTTAACGAATGGCGCATGCGTAGTCCTACTTCTGAACTGTGCTCCAGCGAAAGGAGTCGATCACTTCATTCGTCATTAGACGCAATTAAATAATCGACAGATTTATTGACTGTCCTCCTGGTCCTTCGTAACTGTTAGCAGAAAAACTTACAGACGTTAAGTGCTGAGTGTCTATGTTCATTGGAGGCCTCTAGAAATGGCGCTATACAAATTAAATATTGTACCAGTTTACATTTGGTTCCATTAATTCGTTATTAGACATCCGATGTTTCTACTATGTTGGAATATAAAGACGAAACGTACGAAACAACGAAATAGCATTAGTGCACTCTACGACACCCTTTAATCGTTGCTACGGGATATTATATTAGCTCTCTATAGGCCTACAGCAGCTTTGAAACGTTGATACAAAACCTAGTGTCCCTGATTTTCGTTCAATTGTTGCTGCAATTTATCTAATAAGTCTAATCAGCTCACCACTCGTTTAAGGGGACGTGGCTTACACCACACCTAGCAGCTCTCAAACGAAGAAGTTACAGAATATACAATCAGACGCACTAAGATTAGCTTTTGGGGCCGCTAAGGGTTCGCCCTTGTTGGCTCTACAAAATCAATGTGGTTAAATGCCCCTCCATTCCCTCTGACTGGGTAACTCGCTCAAGGTTGGATCACAAATTCTTGGCTCAAAAAATCATCCATCGGCGGATGCCATGCAGGATCACTGGTCTATCATCAGCCTTTAGTATTTATTGCCATCTGAATGTCTCTTTATCGTGAATTACGTTCTACATTAGCAGTGGATTTATTTACATCTCACACTTATTTATATTTTACATGTACATTTAGGTCACATTTACCCGCTATAAAGACCATTGATATGTATACTGTTTTGGGAGAGAAAGAAGGAAAGTCGATATTACGAACATCTAAGTAATTTTAAGCCATGCTTAAACACCTCTTAATTGGTTTCCTGATGTCTTTATTTTCGCTGTATTATGCCACACTGACCCTGAGAACGCCGCCGTTACACAAACTGTGGTAGTGCCAGTCCCAGGCGTGGATAAAGGAGGAGGCCGACGCTAATCATCTTTGTTATCATACAGTGGCGTTAAACAGTAACTGACCAAACAACGAACGTTATGAACTGTTCAAAATTATTTCTGCCGACGTCATCATGCTCTGGATCCCCAGGTGTGGTCTCATACTATGGCATGATAAAAGACAGTGAAAGCTGATGTTAAAGCAATTTCCTACTGAAGCTCTAAGATGTTGTTAAACTCTTTAAATTAAAATTGCTACTTATTTCACGAAAAGGTAGGCCCTAATGTTTACTTTTTGTCGACGTTAATCGTAAATGTAATATCCGAATTTTAAAAGCAATAGGGCCTACTTCAAAGTTAAATGCAGTGCACCAGCCCAATCACGACAGTTACGTTAAGTCAGAGGGTTTTCAGGAGATACGAAGGGAAGATACAAAGTGAAGGACAAAATCCTATTGCCATCATGAGGATCATGGAGAGAAGAATAGGAGAGAGGAGTTGATAGGGTGGGTTGTTTACTGCATAGGGGAAACGGAAGAGCGGTGGAGTGGATGGATCAGGCATCGAAGTAGAAGCAGATGAACACCAATACGAACAAGAAGAACACATGTAGACGGATAGGAAAAGAAGTTGAATGAGAAAAGTAGTGAAAGTAAGCCATTGTATTATGTGTTGTTACTGTTTAAAGGGGCCATCCACATAGTACGTACGCACTGAGGGGGGAGGGGGGGTCCGCGATTTATGCGATTTTGCGTACGGGTGCGTATGGGGGGGGGGAGGGGGGGTCTCGACTAAATGTACGTACGCAAAAAAAGTCTCATTATGACATCCATATTAGCCTATTTATAACTTTATAAATAACTCTGTACTGTACTATAATCGGATGATGACATTAATTTTCATTATTATAATATAAAGCCATGTGCAGTTACCGGTAATCTGTGTTGTGAATGAGACACTACAGCGCCACCTACTTACAAAGTAGCAGTATAAACACTATTAACATATAAATCAATCTCAGCCCACAGATTTATTAATCAAATTAAGTACATGTTTTCCAGATGATTCCCAAGTAATATTATCCTAATAGTATTCAGCAATGTTCCAACAATATTTAAAGTCGTAATACCCTCAAAACACACTTTCATTTGCCAGTTCTATCACCTAGTGTGATACTTACTTACTATTGTGAAAACATCAATGTCACGGCTTCGTCTCCCGTCTTCGCCATAACAGAAGCAACCCACAGCAGATGCCTCAAAGGACCCCACCTCCATCCACCCGGTCGCCACAACCGCTACAGAGCCGAGGAAATCAGACACCGGCCGAGTCGGGTGCACGATGAGCGGCTCTCTGCCTTCCGACCTGCATTCTACCCTACCGGGTGTGGAGCCGGTTCGGCAGGCCTATTGGGGCGACACAAGGGAGCGTGGAAGAGGGGAGGGTGGGGGAGTGGAGGGAAACAGACTGGGGTCGTGAGACGGGAAAAACTGGCTTGGAGGAGAAACGGAAAAGGGAGGGACTTTCGACAGATCAGAAACGATAAACTTTTTGGTTATTATTGTCTGAAGCGTGTTCTCTCGTATTAAATAATAGAAAACCTATTGTGACTCCATATTTGAACACGTCGCTCTCTCTATAGGCCACGACTCGGTTAGAGAGACGTGACAATCAATGACCTAATAATTATTGAACACTCAATAAAGTGCATCGGAAAATGGTGCCAGTGGATTCTCCATTTGACATGTACTGTCCATCATTGTCAAAAGCAGAGCTTCAAAAGAGAACCTGTCCAGACTGCAATATATATCATGCATCTCAGGCAAGCTTGAAACGCCATCGTCAAGTTCATGGCCGTGATCATCCTATTACATCGCCATCTACCGAAGTTGATGATGCCGAAGTTATGCCTAAGTCATCCGAGGTTTTGGCAAAGTCTGTTGATGAAAAGCAGGATGACGGGATGCCAGTTGTTCGCAATCTGTTTGAATGGCTGCAAACAGCATTCGAGACTGATGGCAAGTAATGTTTTCTCTTTGAAATGCAACTGAAACCTGGACTTTCAATGTTTTAGTATAATTAAATTCTTTTCAGATTGTTTAGAGCTAAAGTGACGGAATAGTAACATCAGTACTAAAAACCAAAACACTGACTATATTTCTGATTTCTCAACTTTATTCAGTATTACAACTTTTTAAAATGTAAGTGTTAGTGTTGTTAGTATTTTATTTCTTCATAACAGTTAACAAATTTCAGCTAGCAAATATGATGTTTAACGCAAATATTCGTCGCCTACGGTAAATTAAATATCTTATAGATGACTTAATTTAGCTAATTTTTTTCTTGGGGGGGGGGGTAGAGCTTAGTTGTACGTACGCACAGGGGGGGGGGTCCACAAAATGTACGCGGCCAAACGGGGGGGGAGGGGGGGTCTGAAAATACGATTTTTTTGCGTACGTACTATATGGATGACCCCAAAGATGATGCGATGGAATTCCAGATTTTCAGTAGTAATCTATAATTTCATCGATAGTTTAACGACACCTTTTGGCTGCCCATGCTTTTAACTTCGACGCAACCTGACAAAATAATAAAGCGAAAAAGAAGCCAATGTTTGACCGAAAATGCGATTCATATATCAAATTAAACAACCATTTAAAGGTGTGTAAGGGTGGATTTTATTATTATTTCTTCTAGGTAAGGTTCAGTTTTGGGTGTCTGTTACCTAGTGTCACTAAGTATTATCTGTTGATACTAGAATCAAACATAGTAGTAACACAAATGTCGCAAAACGAAACACGAGAGTAAGACAAATCAACGTCAACGACCCTGTCAGCCAAAACTTGTCGTTAAGTACTCGATATTATTAATGATATTTTAATCTGTAATGAAACTTTTGAATTTCACTCATTAGGAGCACTATGATATAAAATGTCGTCTCTAATTACTTCTAAACGGTTAGTTCTCCAACACTGACGACTGCAGTACGGCCTAAATGTTTCCTGTCTACTTTTCATCGACATTAACACTGACACTGTATAATATTTCTACCATCGACGTCAACGGCTTTGAGGCCATAAGATTTCGATAAACTGTTGAATCCATCGCTGGTAACTTTGAGTTTTGGAAACAGAAATCTGAAGTCAACGTGGCGACCACAAGAAGTCATTCAACGCTCAGTTGAATTCAGGTAGACAAGGCTGATCTTGGACACCTTTAAAACGTTACGTACATTCTTAATTTAATCGCTAGTATTTATAAATTGTACGGGTCACTTAAAACAACCTTAATAGCCGTGGAAGAACGGAAGCAGGAAGAAACACAGGTGGAGGACGGCATGGGTCCGGAGGTGATGAGAGAGGAGGTCTTGGCTGCAATTAAGGACATGAAGAATGGGAAGGCGGAAGGAATTGACAACATCCCAATAGAAATACTCAGAAATCTTGGAGAGAAGGCAATGAGCGAGGTGGTGCAGCTATGCCGGGACATCTACAACACGGGAGAATGGCCAAAGGACTTCCTGCAGACAATAGTTATACCAATACAGAAGAAGCAGAATGCAACAAATTGTGAAGACCATCGCACGATAAGCCTTCTGACACATGCATCAAAAATCCTGCTAAGAATTATAACAAAGAGACTGCAGACAAAGGCGGAAGCAGAAAATTGCTTGGGAGAGGACCAATATGGGTTTAGAAAGGGAAAGGGGACAAGAGATGCGATATCAGCATTGAGGGTAAAAGCATAAAGAAGCATCCAACATGACCAAGACATATATATCTGCTTCGTCGACTATGAAAAAGCTTTCGACAGAGTAGACTGGAGAAAGCTAATGGGAATACTGAGAAGAAAAGGGGTGGATTGGAGAGAAAGAAGATTGATAGGTAATCTATACATGGGACAAAGAGTGAAAATAAGAGTTGATGGAGAGTACTCAGAACCAGGAAAAATAGGAAGAGGGGTAAGACAAGGATGCCCACTGTCACCAATCCTATTCAACATCTATATAGAAGAGATCATAAGAGAAACGCTAGAGGATATGGAGGAGGGGATAAAGGTAGGAGGAAGAGGGGTGAAGGCATTGAGATTTGCAGATGACCAGGCGATGCTGGCAACTAGCCAGGAGGGCTTACAAAGGATGATGGATAGTCTAAATACGATATCGCTGGAATATGAAATGAAAATAAACGTAAAGAAGACGAAGGTAATGCAGATAAGCAAGAGAAGCGGTATAACACCACAAACAATAAAGATAACACTAAACGGAGAAGAAATAGAACAGGTGGAGAAGTTTTGCTATCTAGGAAGTGTGATCACAGACGATGCAAGATGCCACGAGGAAATAAAAAGAAGAATATCCATGGGAAAAGATGCATTTTATAAAAGAGGAGAGCTGATGAGAGGAAGCTTAAGCAAGAATCTAAAGAAGAGAATGGTGAAGACACTGGTGTGGAGTGTTGTTCTGTACGGCTCCGAGACATGGACAATGAGGAAGGACGACATAAAAAGATTGGAGGCCTTTGAGATGTGGGTGTGGCGCAGAATGGAGAGAGTTAGCTGGGCGGAACGGAGGACGAACGAGGAAATCCTGCAAAGGGTAGAAGAACAAAGATCACTCATGGGTACTATACGCGGACGACAAAGGACATGGATCGGGCACATCCTAAGGAGTGAGACACTGCTAAAAGACATCATGGAGGGAAGGATGGAGGGGAGAAAGACGCGAGGAAGACCGAGGGCAATGCTGCTAGACTGGATGATGACAAAAGAAGAAGGATACAGTGGACTAAAGAGAAGAGCACAAGACAGAGAACGATGGCGTCATTGGTCATACGAACCTGCCGGTGGGCAGAGAACATAAAGAAGAAGAATAGCCGTGGAACCCACAAGATGTTGTTAAAAACTCGATACTGCAGTCAAATTCTCAACTCAAGACTGAAGACCGACTGTTAAGCTCTCCTATCTCAGTTCCGCCTCTGCACAGGGTCACCGTCACCAATGAATTTTGTAGTTGCCTTGGCTGACCTCCTAAATCTGACCTGGCACAGAAACCGTCCACATACGCAACCTCTCTATGGCTTTATTTAACATAATGTCCGTGATAAGCTGCACTTCATGACACGACTTTTCTATGGCGCGTGTTTACTTCGGAGAGTCAAAATTATATAGCTTACACCTTCATTCGACACAATTTATACGTTTTCCTCTTCGGTTATATAATTATCAAAACTCAACTCTGAAGTTAATTTTAAAAAACGGCGTCTGTATAATTCAGACATTTTGAGGTTTGAAAAGAACCGTTTAATCATCTAGATAGTTTTTTTTATGAAAGCCGTGTCTAGATCGTCTGCTATGGTTAGACTATATCGACAAATTTCACAGGTTTATATAATAAAATCTCGTGACTTTCGTTCAGTGTGATTTTAAAATGAACATTGGATTACTTTCGGTCACCAGACAAGCGTTGTTTCGATCACTGGTAAACTTTTCTTCAAACGTCGTATGAAAGGTAATAACAGCCGCAAGATGGCGTTATAAGACCACACGATAAATGATCTATGGATGGCAATTCGTTGACTGGGAGCTACAAGTGTGCGGTTGTCCTCTGGGGAAGTCAGTTCCAAAGATATGCGCAATGCTGTAAGTTGCCTAAGCAGACTGCAGTATAGGCCGACAATAGAGCAATTGGCAAGCGACACAAACGACAAACCGTACATATGTGAATTATGTACAAAACCATTTGCAAGAAGATTGCGCCTAAATGCCACATAAGAATCCACAGGAAAACCATGCAAGAATCCTGGAGAGAACCATACAAATGCCAATATTGTCAGAAAGCGTTTACACATTCTTCACACTTGAATAATCACACAAGAACCCACAGTGGGGCAAAGCCATAGAACTGTGAAGTTTGTGAAAAAAAACGTTTAAAAGGACCCACACTGGAGAAAGCCACACAAATGCAAATTATGTGAAAAAGCTTTTGCAGCAAGTTGTGAGCTAAAATAACATACAAGAATCCACACTGGAGAATAAACATACACATGTGAATTATGTGAAAAAGCATTTGCAACAGGACGTCAACTGAAATGCCACACAATAATCCACACTGGAGTCCATACTAGAGAAAATCCATACAAATGCCAATACTGTCGAAAAGCGTTTACAGGGTCCGGACATTTTAATGAGCATACGAGAACTCATACTATGGAAAAGCCGTACAAATGTCAGAACCTCAAATTCAACCTGATAACCCAAATCTACAAATGTCAACTATGTGAAAAATCATTTAGTTCTAGTAGTTATTTGAAAATCTATGAGAGGAAGCACACTGGAGAGAAACCCTTTAAGTGTTAATTATGCAGGAAAGCTGCATAATTCAGGAAGAAAGCCAACTTAGTAGGCATTCAAACATTCACTCTGTAGATTTTTGTCACGAAGGAATTGGAAATGTTGATAGTCTGCTAAGTCATGCCAAAAGACACACAATGGAAAATGAATGTATGAAATTCTTTGGAAATGACAGATCATCTGTTTCTGATATTCAGCCTTTTCTAGTGAAAGCAGTTGGATGTGGAATCTGTGACAAAAAATTTCAAATATAAAAGTTACTTATGGGGCATTGTTATCAGCTTTGCTATTGTCCAGTGGATGTTGAATTTGCAAAACACTTTCAGCAACAGAATTGCTCCGATTTATGTTAATGAAAGTATTAGTTTGAAACTGAAACTCTGTCTATATTTCAGATTTGTTACGTTTTCACATAAAACAATATATCTTAAGACAGAGTTGCTGCAAAACGTGTATAACACACACACACACACACACACACACACACACACACACACACACACACACACACACACACACACACACACACACACACACACACACACACACACACACACACACACACACACACACACACACACACACACACACACACACACACACACACACACACACACACACACACACACACACACACACACACACACACACACACACACACACACACACACACACACACACACACACACACACACACACACACACACACACACACACACACACACACACACACACACACACACACACACACACACACACACACACACACACACACACACACACACACACACACACACACACACACACACACACACACACACACACACACACACACACACACACACACACACACACACACACACACACACACACACACACACACACACACACACAAGCAAGTGTTATTTGATAGCATTGAGACTGTAGAAAATCGTCTGAGATAAGATTGTGGAAATGTTTCTTTTTAATTACTATTCCAAACAGAATTCTTATAAGTGGAAAAGCCTTGTGTTTGACAACGATCATCACAAAGTAAATCTATAAGCATATGAATGAAAAGCAATGTGAAATAAAAAGTCAAACAAGTGCAAAGTATTTGGAAGGGCGATGAAAATATATCGTACTAACATTTAAACTAGAGGCTGGAAAAGCGATGAAAATGGTACCGGCCCGCTATTCCGGGGATCCCCTATTCCGGCACCGGCAGCACAAATTGATTTCCCGTTCTCTGTCCTCCATACATACATACGTACATTCGTACACACGTTTACACATACATACATAGATTCAGGTAAAATTTAAAAAAACGCAAACCGGAAGCGGGATGACGACTAAAATGTAAATTAAACTAGAAGCGGGATTAACGATTAAAATGTAAATTAAACTAGAAGCGGGATGACGATCAAAATGTTAATTAAACTAGAAACGGGATTACGATTAAAATGTTAATTAAACTAGAAACGGGATGAGGATTAAAATGCAAATTAAACTAGCAGCGGGATTAACGATTAAAACGTTAATTAAACTAGGAGCGGGATGACGATTAAAAAGTTAATTAAACTGGAAGCGGGATCAACGAATAAAATGTAAATTAAACTAGAAGCGGGATGAATGATTAAAAAGTTAATTAAACTAGCAGCGGGTTGACGATTAAAATGTAAATTTAACTACAAACGGGATGACGATAAAAATGTAAATTAAACTAGGAGCGGGATCAACGATAAAAATGTAAATTAAACTGGAAGCGGGATCAACGATTAAAATGTAAATTAAACTAGGAGCGGGATGACGATTAAAATGTCAATTAAACTAGGAGCGGGATGAACGATTAAAAAGTTAATTAAGCTAGGAGCGAGATGACGATTGAAAAGTTAATTAAACTGGAAGCGGGATCAACGATTAAAAAGTTACTTAAACTAGAAGCGGGATGACGATTAAAATGTAAATTAAACTAGCAGCGGGATGAACGATTTATAAGTTAATTAAACTAGAAGCGGGATGACGATTAAAATGTTAATTAAACTGGAAGCGGGATGAACGATCAAAATGTTAATTAAAATGTAAATTAAACTATAAGCTGGATGAGCGACGAAAATGAGCTGAAACAAGGAGTTGGAAGAGCGATAAAAATGAGATGAAACCAATGAAAATATCGCTCAAGCTAGAAGCTGGAATATCGTGATCCTTTCGCCTGTAAACCTTCTGTGGTGAACCATTTGTCCGTGAACCATTTTTCGTGAACCTTTTGTCGTGAACCATTTGTCGTGAACCTTTTGTCCGTGAACCATTTGTCGGTGAACCATTTGTCGTGAAACTTTTGTCGTGGAACCATTATTATTGTAAAATAAATCAGATAACATTATGTGCTGTAAGATATTATTTTATATTTTTAAAGCTTTTTACATTTTTCTGTTAAATCTTATAGCCATGCCAGGAAAAAACTAAGTGGAGCGGAAGGCCGTAAAAAAAGAAAGAAACCGAGTTTCTAAAAAGTCTGGTACATTTCTGGCAAATTTTCTTTAAAAAGCCAAGATGACCTATGCTGAAATTAAAACTCCAACTCTTCAAAATCAGAATCTTTGGTGGAAGCGGATATCAACCACCTGTTTTAGAACATGAGACGGTTGACAAGGTATAACCATACCATTCCGGTCCATTCGATGTATTTGGAAAATGTGAATAGGGCGCAAATTTCATAGTTCGCCCCGGGTGCAAAGTATCCTAGCTACGCCGCTGATACTATATGGATCGGAGACATGGAATATTGCATGGGTAATGCATGTATGACATTGTGTGTATCACATAAACCATTAGAGTGTCTTTTATAATAAATAGCATTTGATAAGTAATTGCCACTCCAGACATAATCTAGAAATTGGATTTCCTACTGTAACTGTAATTATTAACTTCTATTGCGCCGGTGTCTTAATGTACAAAGCATCAACCGATGGCACAACAGAACCAAGCCGTAATCAGGTCGATATCCAGAAGGTCAGTCCGTAAAACAGAGAGGCAGTCTGTGGTTGGTCAGCAAATTGGAAAGGTAAGTCCTAGGTTGAGAACGAAATGACTCAAGCGACTAAGCAAAACGAACAGACACGGGGAGAGAGTTCCATAAAGTAGGTCCAGCAACCAAAAAAGCTCGTTTACAAAGAACAACACTAGTCCTTGGTGACTTTATGCATTTCTGTAAAGCAATATCTGACATTGCCTACGACACACATAGTAGGCCTAATAAAGTGGTTTGATGCACATACAACAGTATTCCGCAAACAATTGTCCCACGCAAGAAATATTAAAACAACTTCAGTCATAAATGCACAATACATATAATTGTAATTATGACATCAGATTCTTGTTCTCTCTTTGAAAGTTTAGAGTGACTATTTATTAATCTTCGGTTTACTGATATCTTATGGCAATATCTACCATGATAATTATGTCATGCACGAAATGTAATTTCACAAAAAGCATGCATGTAAATTGAAGCAGGTAGTTTACCAAGTTGCTTTTATTAACTGTTCAGGTATCTGACACCTTCAACTATAAATTTAATTAACTAACAAAGCATACATGAGCATGTATATGTATTACTAATGTTTAAAGTTTGTTTTCAACGTATTCAAATCATATTTTACGTATATATAATTATTTTATTCCAACACAGCACTGCGTCACAGTTACTTTAATACATAAACCAAATCAAACCATATGTGATATTAAGAACCATAATGTTGGAGGGTAGTGACATAGATCTACCCAGTAACCAATTTGTTATATATGTAATATGCTAACATCAGATTCTTATTATATACATAACATAACACAACATACCCAAGATTCAGCAACTGAAAAGAAATGGTATTATATGTTCTCCAGCAACATTATTAATGAGAAAGATATAACTAACCTACACTCTTTGTTTTGAAATATATTTACCGTCAAATGGTTTAATAGAAAAAAAAATTCAATTTATACAATTTACATTTATCTCTCAACAACTTAGATATATCTTCTTTTTTACATTCAAGTAGTAGGTGGTGAATAGTGTCCTTGACCTGACAGGTATCACATAAAGTCATAAACCATTAGAGTGTCGCTTTATAAAAAATAGCCTTTGATTAGTAATTATAATTGGACAGATGCGTTAATAAATATGACCTCTATTATCATTAATATATTCTTATTGCCATTTATTTACTATATAAAGTTTCATAAAAATAAATCAATCATCAATCAATCAATCATGGAATTTATATAGTGCCTCTCCAAGGGCTCTATTCAGAGGCACAACAACTTTCCTGTAGTTCAAGATAATTAGTACAATTAACATGACCAATACTCAGGGCTTCTTTAGCCAAAGTATCTGCTCCATCACTGCCTGTGAGGTCAATGTAAATCGGAATCAAAATAAATCTTAATAATTTTGATTGGAATTTAATTTACTAATGTGAGAGAGTAAATTATTTAATAAAGTGAGCTGGAATATTTGAAAGTAAATCCTCTAATCTAGATAATGCATTTTTACATGCTACAGCAACTAAGGTTTATGAAAATGTTATGTCATATTTCTAAAATTGATGAAATGAATGCAGAATGTTACTCAAACACAAAATTCTTTGGCCAAATAATGAAACCATGAAAAAGAAAGTTTTTAAAATACCTCATAATTTAGTTTCGCAAAAGGATGATAATTTGCAACACAAGTTAGAATCAGATGAATAAAGATCAATACGAAGCACTCGACTTCAGTTAATACAAAGACTTCATGCAGAGAATTATAAATGAGTGTAATTTAAGACGCGCAGTTTACTTAGAGGCGAAGAACTGAATCAATTGAATCAAAAAAGCAACAAAAACCAATGATTCACAATGCATGCTAACTTATATGAAAAAATAACAAAACAATAACATCTGGACTTAATGAAGCCGAATAAGCAAATAACATCACCTGTACCACATCCAAACTATTGTTTTTGAATACATGAAAATGCAAAGACAATATGAATACTAATACACTATATACAGTCTAATGTAATCTCTCACAAATGATGCACAGCTGACACAGTCTTGTACATTGTTTAGTCCAGCAGAAGTATCACTAGAGATAAATCATCACGCAAACAGTCATATTTTCAAAGAATGGTACACATAATCAAACACTTCACTGTGCATCCTTAGGGACTACTATAGACTTCCATTTTCTGGGCCTGCAGCAATTTTACAATGTTATCTTAAGATGAGAAACTGAACACCTTAAAAGTGTGGTTAGTATAAAACGACTTCTATTCTGTTGATCCCCTACACTATTTGTAATAAAAGTGACTCAGTAAGTCCTTGCATGTATGTATCTCGGAAGTTCTACGCCACCTTTAATTTTTCCTAAGTCAAAATTAAGCGTTTCAATCTTTCTTCAGTCTTTACACATCAGGCATTACACTTCAGCACAGGTAAACAAATAAGTCGCCAGGTGGACAAAAGCGATAGCTAGAACAATGCTCTAGAAATTCCTTTTCTGATTCCAACATTTCATCACATATTCCACATCCAAAAGATTTTGCCAGAAACGGTTCAGAATCCTCAGATGATTTGAATTTGTTAAAATAAAGACATTCTCCATGACTAATTTTCACAAAAGGATTTGTAGTTTCATTAGAATC
Organism: Allolobophora icterica; assembly: GCA_963556255.1. Taxonomy (NCBI): domain Eukaryota; kingdom Metazoa; phylum Annelida; class Clitellata; order Crassiclitellata; family Lumbricidae; genus Allolobophora; species Allolobophora icterica. The sequence continues at coordinate 4,615,277 of OY744603.1, forward strand.
ATGATGCATGTTTCTTGACAAATGTTCACGTGGTTCATCAATAACACTTGCACTACCAAATATGAAGCATTGATCAGATAGCTTAGCAATTACATCACTTTCCATACTAAGATCCTGTAGTTGTATTCCTGCATGGCGTTTGAACTGCTTGGTTGAATGACCGCTCTTTTTATCAGGTTTCTCACCCATGTGTTGCTTTTCACTTGCATGAGTTTTTCTGTGTATTTTTAGATTTCCAAGTTTTGTGAATCCTTTGTGACAAACAACACATAGGTATGGTTTCTCTCCAGTATGGGTTCTCATGTGCATTTTCAGATCACTTGCTCCAGCAAATGATTTTAGACATAACTGACATATGTATGGTTTCTCTCCAGTATGGGTTGCCATGTGCATTTTCAGTTGACTAACTCCACAATATGGTTTTAGACATACCTGACATATGTATGGTTTCTCTCCAGTATGGGTTCTCATGTGCGTTTTCAGATTACAAACTACAGCAAATGATTTTAGACATAACTGACATTTGTATGGTTTCTCTCCAGTATGGATTCTGAAGTGCAGGCTCAGATTACTAGCCCTAGCTGATGATTTTTGACAAAACTGGCATTTGTACAATTTCTCTCCAGTATGGGTTCTCATGTGTGTCTTCAGATGGGTACTTTGGGAAAATGATTTCTGACATAACTGACATTTGTATGGCGTTTCCCCAGTATGGATTCTCATGTGTATTTTCAGATGACTATCTTGAGGAAATGATTTTAGACATAACTGACATTTGTATGGTTTCTCTCCAGTATGGCTTCTTATGTGCATTTTCAGACTTTTAACTACAGCAAATGATTTTTGACATAACTGACATGTGTGTGGTTTCTCTCCAGTATGGGTTCTCATGTGTGTCTTCAGATTAGAACCTTGGGCAAATGATTTCTGACATAACTGACATTTGTATGGCATTTCTCCAGTATGGGTTCTTAGGTGTATCTTCAGAGAACAATCGTGAGCATATGATTTTAGGCATAGATGACATTTGTATGGTTTTTCTCCAGTATGGGTTCTCATGTGCATTTTCAGATTACCAAGTATAGCAAATGATTTCTGACATAACTGACATTTGTATGGTTTCTCTCCAGTGTGGGTTCTCATGTGGATTTTCAAATGACTACCTTGAGCAAATGATTTCTGACATATCTGGCACATGTGTGTTTTTTTCCTAGAATGCTTTCTAGTATGCACCATCAATCTACCTACTCTCGTAAATGATTTCCGACATAACCCACATTTGCATTGCTTATCTCTCGTATGGTTCCTTGTATGAGCTGTCAAATTTTCACCTTGAGAACATGATTCCTGCAATAATTGATGTCTATGTGGTTTTTCGCCGAAATTCATTCTTGTGTGCATCTCCAATTCACCAGATTTTGCAAATGATTCTTTGCACAAGGTGGATTGGGAAGTCCTTTTTTGAGCACGAGTTGTAGTATTCATTATAAAGCAATACCATAGCGTGTGTAGATGCTTTCTGGCAAGGTTGATGCAAGTCCAGCTTTCACCTGTGATATCCTTACTAGCATCAGCAATCAGTTGTAAGGGACATTTATGAAGCCTTCAGGTAGGTTAGTCTTTCAGAAGTTTACATGACGGTGTTTAATGTGTACATGATAATTCTTTTTGGCTAAAGTAAGAAAGTAGTCACACAGGTATGGAACTACTTTTTGCAACTAAAATACTGAAGGCAACAAATCTCTGTAGAATATCACTGTCTTCTGCTGTTCTTCAGCAGAACTTTATGGTAAACGATGACGAACTAGTTGACAATAATGAAACTTGTAGGCAATATATCAACTGTAATGTTCTCGTACAAATCCTTGCAGTTCTCGTATAAATCCTTGCAGTTCCAACAGTCTTGTATAAATCCTTGGAGTTCCAACAGAATATTGTTTGTCTTCACACACTTGCAAAATTAAGGACAGCAATATCTAAATAGCAATTTCTATACATTTACAAAATATTTCATTGTTGTTTCCTCAAAAAGCCTAAGTACTTTAGCATGAGGATCAGAATGTTTCCCTCTACAGTTGAATGAATAGTTGGTGCACGTATCAACTGAAAGGTCCCGTTTCAGTAATTCTTATCCAAATTTTAACCTAAGTGCTTTACATTGCTTAATAACTACAAACGAGGTTGTAGGCGATTGATTGATGATTGCATGACACAGTCTAACTACATCTAGTGATCTAACATCTCAAGTGAAAAACTGTCAACGTCTAAAGCAGAAATAAACATTAAGCACGGACTGATACATTAGCAGTACTTTAATTGAAGAAGTACGTATTTTCTTTATTGAGAAGCACTAGCAAACAAACAGCGCTGTATATGGAAACATATTACAGTCAAATAATCAAACAATATAACCAGTAATATATAAAAAGAGAAGTTGCTGCAAATTAAGTGATACATGTGGAGGATAGGAGAGAAGAGCAAGGTAGGCTAGTAGGTAGCCAATTCTTGGGAAGCATAGATATTTGTTATTTGATCAACCCTGCACTTAACATGTGCTAAGGTACTATTAGACAAAATAATGTAAAACCGTAGTTTACGCTGCTAATTTCAACATGTTTTCAGGCCCGTAGTTTACGTTGCTAAATTAATGCCAAGTCTTCAGTCGAACTTCTAGTTTGACTTTAAATATGAAATATTTTCATCGCTCATCCAACTTCTAGTTTCAGTTATATGTTCATCGATCATCCAGCTTCCAGTTTCAGTAATATTTTCATCAATAATCCAACTTCCAGTTGTAGGCCCCTACTATGAAACGATTTTCATACGCGGTAATAGACCTAACGTCAAGGAATTTAGCAACGCAAACTTCGGATTTCCAACTACTATCAATTTAGCAACGTACACTACGGTTTTACCCAAAATAATATAAAGAAAAGTGACAAATTCTTACCAGTTATAGCATTGGAAATAGAATTTCCCCACAATTCGTTTCTTATTCTCATTCGTATAAAATGGCGAGAGAATAAAGGGTTTGACTCATGCGAAATGGAACCCAAATTTTGAAACTACTGACATCTAGCGAATATGTTTGCGCAAACTCCTGTCATGACCACTAATATATACGTGACAGTATACATTGAACTATTTCTGAACTTGTATTTTGTGGCATCTAATTGATCTTAATACGAAAGTATGAATCCAAATTCTGAAATCGAACTCATCCTGATTTATAAATATTACTTAATTAATATTTAACCAGAACTCTACCTAGGGCTATTTCAAGTTTTCAACAGTGACACCCGCCGGTTTATGTATATGAAACACTCTTCACAATAATAATCTTTTTCTTTATTTAAGCGCCTGTTATCCGCACAGCGCTGTACAGTGAACGTACATAATAGTAAAAAAAAAGGCAGCCACACAGGGTGCCTTACATACATGTATACAGTAGAAGCACAAGCGTTAATCTAGAAAATAATTAATTTGGAGGGAAACTCTTGCAAGCTGATGCTGTTATCATAGTTGATGAGATCTAGCATCGGAATGTTGTTGTTAATCCTCTTTAAACAGGTAATTTTCACCTATGCCTCAAAAAGTAAAAACTGTAATAGAAAATCAAGCAAGAGTAATAAATACTTATTAGATGTACAAACACTAACTGATGTGCAAATCAACTCTAGTGTTCAAACCTCTTCTGATGATGTAGTCAAAAGGTTTTTGTTATTCAATGACAAAGAATGATAAAGTTAGTTGAATATTCTGTACAGACATGATACTGAATACTGAAGGACACTTTGACTCACAACGATTTCACAGGAATTTGCTTGAAGTGTCTGCTCCTACCAGACGCTGATACACAACGATTTCACTGGAATTTGCTTGAAATGTCTGCTCCTACCAGACGCTGATTGTTCAAATATGTCTGCTGTTTAGTAGAAATTGAGTGCGAGGGTATGCGGTGGTCTAATGGTCTGTGTGCAGAAAGTTAACCATTACATGTATATGGTTTCAGATTTCCTCCACTCAGGAAGATGTTTCGAGATTCAGTCCATTGTTTTACTGACTGGTGTCTTTGTTCCATCTGTGGCCTCTAGCAAAGGCGCTATACAATTATAACCTCATATTGCTTGCTTAATTAACTATACACTTTATAACCTCATTGATTGCTTTATAAACTACAAACTTTATAAAACGTCACCTGTTTACACAAATATTTCTTGAACAACCTCATTAATTGCTTTATAATGGACGATTGGTCAACGGACGATTTTTTTTATCAACCGTCCTCTTGACGAAAGGACCCTTGATCAACAGTCCTCTTGACGAACAGTCCGCTTGACCAATCGTCCATTGACCAATCGTCCGTGATCTTGTTCAGACGTCTCTATAGAAAGTCAGCAGACACCTCGTCATCATCATCTTCTTTTTCGTCATCATCATCATCATCATCATCATCATCATCATCATCATCATCATCATCATCATCATCATCATCATCATCATCATCATCATCAGCATCATCATCATCATCATCATCATCATCATCATCATCATCATCATCATCATCATCATCATCATCATCATCATCATCATCATCATCATCATCATCATCATCATCATCATCATCATCATCATCATCATCATCATCATCATCATCATCATCATCATGTTGCAGAATATTCTTCGAACCAATTGCACTGCCATGGAAGGATGCGGTTGCCATGATTACAGTCGTGGTCCCGTATGCACTCGTTGCATGTACGACCTTGCAATCCTTACCTACATCTTTAGCATAAGACCAAAAGCATCATCATCACCGTTGTTGTCTTTCTTTAGCGTACCCAATAATACCCTACTCTTGTCCACTATGCCCCATTTTACCTTCACCACTTGTAATGTGTCGAAACGTGCACTACCTAGTGTAATCTAAGACAATGTGCTTTGTAATGTAATGGAATGTAATTGACCGGCACTCGAGTGATACATACACAGACCAAATGAATCGTTACATCCCTCCAAACAGAAAACTGTAAAACGTAAACTTCGTCTCATCTAATCTACCCTAAATAATTTATGTCGACGTCAACGGCCTTTGTTGACATAAGATGTCGTTAAACAATGGAAGTATTGTTTATAAATAGGTTAAAAGATAATAAGAATCTTTTTGGAATCGAACTGCAGCTGTCAGTCGAACTTAAACAGATATTTACAGGTACTTAAGTAATTATTGGCTTATCTACAATAAATTCGGAATTAGTAACATCTCTTAGAAAATATTAGGCATGTCCGGCGTTTATTACTTAGATTTCCTTAAACACTGGAAACTCAGCCATAAACCGCTTTCATTCAGTTACGAGATAAACACTGGATACTAATCTCAATAGTTGCTTTGTCTATTTTTCAAATTGCACGCATCGATATTATGCAAAAGTCGAGCAATAGGCTAATTATGCTGGTCTCTCTTTGTTGCTGCCACTGTCTGTGTGTGTCTGTCTCTCTTTCTCGTCGTCTGTTTGCATGAACCAATATTTCATCACCAAACTTTTCAGACTGTTAGCCTACGTCGTTGGCAACACCATGGCAATTAAAATTAGTTTGTCCGCAAGTTTTATCGCTTTATTTTCCAATATATCAGTTTAACTGTTCGAGTCTAAACAAATGTATTTGTAGGCCTACCCTAAATTTAATTATTCCACCAATCAGGAGATCAATCACTAGATCGAATGAATAAATAAATAATAAATCTTCCCCTCTCTATTTTGTGGTAAAGACTCTGAATGCACCACTTTAAAATACTGGGCTACTTTTAGACACCTTTAAATTGCGAATACCGATACTACATATTCATCGTTTTCGTTAAATCACCAATGGATCAAAAACCATTCCATCTAAAATGTAGATCGAAGCGAACGGCCTTGGTAGCCATTTAGACTAGGCGCGCTGAGGAGAAAAGTCCACCAAAAAGCAATGTAAGCGGCAAGTCATGTTCAGTTTTGGAAACAATGTGTTTTAGACTAATGTGACCCTGCTGATTACGAAAATAGCTGTTGCCAAGCTGAATTTCTAACCGGAAGTCCAGAATACAAGATCAAAAACAAGATTTTCCATAAAAAGTAAGTGAAATCCATCAAAAAGCAGTGTTAGCGGCAAGTAATGTTCAGTTTTGGAAACAATGTGTTTTAGACTAAAGTGACCCTTGGGTGCCATCCATAACCATAACAGGATGGCATTGTTAATCATAAATGTAATAGAACATTTGTTAAAAAAATTGCAGATACACACTTTTAAAATTTCTCCAATTTTACATATTGAATGTGTGCTTGATGCACAACTTTAGAATGCATTATTGAAACTTTCTATGCTATTTACTTTCCAATTATGTATGTTGTGCAATTGTTAATGTAACACCGCGAACTGCAAAAATCACGGCTTAAAAAATAATTTAATAACCTAATCTAAAGAATACCAACAAGAGTTTGGTATCAATAAAAAGGGTGCTCTTCAAGCTTTCCATTGATGCATGTTTTACTTGTTTATCAGGTGATACACTTGACCATTTGGTCAGTTAAAAGTGACCACTATCGTGGCGATGAAGAGGTTTTGGCAAAGTGCTACAGTAGTTCCTGTCGACTAAGACACAAATAAATTACACACTTACAACTCCACCAACAGCTGAATAAAATCACACAAAAATTATTCCTTTCTGACATATACTGCAGGTGTAGTGTTTCAGCAAACATGGCAAAAAATGATTCGGCAAGAAATTTTTTACACTTTCAACAACTTTGCTTAATTGCTCAGATCAAAAACAAAAAAATTTTCTTCACCTTGTTAATCTATGCAATACTTAGAACTCACAACTTAAAACCAAATGTGTGTAGCTGCTCTAGATGAAAGTTATGGAAGTCTCAAAATGACAAAAATTGGCATACAATTTTCGTCCTTCCCCGCAGCTTCGACAGCCTATATCTCTGTCAATTTTTGGTGTAGACACCCGAAATGTTCCAGTTGTTCGTACCATATGATCAGGAACTTTGGTGAAAAAATCAAGAAATTCTGAATTGTCGAGTCGGAATCATTGGTTGAGTTGGTAGGTCTACGGAATGACCCATTGAGCAGAAAAAAATCGATTTAATTGTTTCTATTTCTCAGGGTATTCGTATATCAGGTTATGATCAGCTTTGTTTCCTGATTCTAAATATGTCTTTCTTTTGCTTGTGCTCCCAATTTGAACAATTCTACACTAAGAAAACCAACGACAAATAATGTAAGGTTATGCTTACACACTTTTAAATTGCTCTCCGCGATGTTACACATTCATGAAATTTCGTTCAGTCATTAGAAACTCTACAACTGCTCGTAGTCTGGCAGTGCCAGTCTCAAGTCTGAAGGAGGAGGTCGATGCTAATGATCTCTGTCATCACACAGTGTCATTAAACTGAAACTACTATTAATAGTCGGTAGTTACCTCTACGTGGCAAAACATGTAGTGAAATAAAGGAAACGACTCTGGCGGACACAAGATGTCGTTAAGCCCTCGAAAGTATACACATTATTGTATACATATTACATATACATATTACAAATATTAGGTTACGTTTATATTCGTGTAATGGCTATTTTCTCGCATCCATACAACGGTCGCTTTAGGATATACCTCGCCACTGCCAAATACCAAATGCTGACGATGTCGGTCCAAAACTGCGATTAATTTAAGGTCGGATTACTGCAATTCTCCATTGGGGAGGAACGTGGTTTATGTTGACTGCGTAATTGAATAGATGAGCCAGGATTCTGGATGAAACTGGAGCCAATAAGCGTAAGAACCAGGCAGGCATGCCATCACTAATACTAGTAGGTGTCACTGCTTAGCGGGAGTAACCTCCCTTTAGGGCCACCTTTTGCTCTCTGAGACAGAACTCTAATCCGGCTACTCCTTATTGTTTGTTATATAACATGTTTTGTTTTAGTGGAAGCAATAAAATTATTTGATTTGATTTTGATATATATATATATAATCAAATATATATATATATATATATATATATATATATATATATTAGGGCTGTACCGAATAGTGATTATCACTATTCGGGCCGAATACGAATAATTGGACCAACTATTCGGCCAAATACGAATACGAATACGAATAGTGTACAAAATAGGTCTACCGACAACATTCAAAATTTCAAATGTAAGCAAAAGTTTCAGCTCAGTAAATTTTATGCATAAACTAAAAGTAAACAGTTAACTACTTGTAATTTTTGCATTCTTCTGCCAGTCTGTGTAAACTAGGAATGGAACTACTTTAACTAAACTTAGAAATTGTCACTTACTTAGCGTTCACTCCACTCGCTATAACAGCCGCATATGCAGAAACAGATGTCACGTGACCACTATTCGTGTTCGGTCCGACCGCTACTATTCGGCCGAATACCGAATAGCTATTTGGCCCACTATTCGGCCCCGAAGCGAATACGAATATATATTGAGTACGTCTCTAATTACACGTCGTAGGGTAAAGTAATTTCGAAATCAACGGTCCTCCCCGCAACAAAACGTCGTCATAAACTGAATGTTAATGCCTAAAAATTACTGAGCAAAGCTGGAATGCAAACGACTTTAACCGTGTATTTGAACACCTCTTTTAACTGAGCTCTTAAGGTTATACAAACATTTTCTTTTAGCTGTAATATGCCAAAAATAATTTCTGTCGACGTCAACAGCCTTTGTTGCTATTCGATGTCGTTAAACTCTGGATCCATCGAATGACCGCCACATGTTGATATGAAGCATTTAGCCTGAGACGATAAATGAAGCACGGGATCCATAAGTTACTTTCGAAGTGGAAATAGTTTATCGGTCATCTTGAGACACTGAATATATCCAGTGCCTTCGTTTAATACATGTTATCATTTCGGACAACACACGGACGCGAATTTTCCGATTTTCTCAGAGAATTTCAGTCGAAAAGCGTCGATAGAAAGGCAGAAATCGTAAAGTGAACATCCTGTACTGTTCCATCACAGCGAATGACGAATCATTCACCCGAGAAAACAAACGAAACGATGACTGATGAAGAAACAGAACAGTAGCGTGAGGCAAGTGAGTGTCAACAATGCAAAATTACTAGGAAATGTACGTTGTAAAGTATCTGTCATTCGTAATTTGACTGTTAGTAAGGTAACGCTACCGAATAATTATGAAAACATCGATGAAATTAAAAGAAAGGAAACGGTGGAAACCACTTTCAATGTAATGCAGAAAGCGAAGACCACAGTTGTGTGGGGGGGGGCTACACAAGATACCCACCAACACAAGCAATAAGTCTGCCAAAATCCCCAACAGCGCTGCACAGTGTGCGTTTGGCAGAGGAAATTTTGTCCAGAGCAACTGGATAAACGCATCGTATCGTATCGAATAAGATTCACTTCTTCTTCTTCTTCTTCTTCTTCTTCTTCTTCTTCTTCTTCTTCTTCTTCTTCTTCTTCTTCTTCTTCTTCTTCTTCTTCTTCTTCTTCTTCCTCTTCCTCTTCCTCTTCCTCTTCCTCTTCTTCTTCTTCTTCTTCTTCTTCTTCTTCTTCTTCTTCTTCTTCTTCTTCCCGTTCCCCTTCCTCTTCCTCTTCCTCTTCCTCTTCCTCTTCTTCTTCTTCTTCTTCTTCTTCTTCTTCTTCTTCTTCTTCTTCTTCTTCCTCCTCTTCCTCTTCCTCTTCCTCTTCCTCTTCTTCTCCTCGTCCTCGTCCTCCTCGTCCTCGTCCTCGTCCTCCTCCTTAACCCTGTTTTAACAATTCACTGCCATCTGAGTGTCTTCGTTTGAGGCTTCTGGAAAAGGCGCTGTACAAATTATATATTACACAAGCATTATATCTGGTCTCATTAATTCGTTCTCAGACATCCGATGTTAATACCAGTTGGGATATAAAACAAAACAAACGATACAACGAACAATATTAGTACATTCTACGACACCCTTAAGTCGGGGCTACAGGACTATATAATTATATTCCTGGTCTACCCAATAATTCGTTTACCATAAACAGCTTATAGAGAAACATCGGGTGTACCTTCAATAGTTGTTCCTTATATTAATCAAATGTAAGTCAAAGAAAGATTGACGTCTGAGGACCTAACAGCCAAAGAGAAATTAGAAAATGCATGGGCCTATCTAGATTTAATCAATCACAAAGTCAAGATCACGACAAGACACATACCCTTCAAATGGTTTGAATCATACCTTACTCGTAGAATCCTGTGGCAACAGGTTGGGTGCTGCCCTCAAGCGGGCCTTTGGAATGATGCGTAGAACTGGGACCTTATGCAGTATAAAGGATAGCGCCACTGAAAAGATATATATGGATTGAGACGAGTATTAAGACGAAGAAGAAATCTGGATCAACAGAATAAAAGAGAGAGACAGAGACAGAGACAGAGACAGAGACAGAGACAGAGACAGAAGAGAATTTCAGATAGTCGACGTTACTGTAGCTCTCCGTTGTTTGTTTTAATTAAGACTTCAAAGACATCATTTCGGTCCGAGATTAGATTGGCATCTTCGCTCGGAGAACTAGAAAGGAGTGAAGGATAGTGACACCATGGTTACCCAAAAGATTCCTGTCCAGAAAGCCACAAATGGCGATGAGTACAGAAATGGAAATGCACTTTGCAAATATTAGATGGCGATTACACACCTTTAGGTCGCAAATCAAAATTACTATATATATGTCATAATTATCCGTTTAATCGAAATTCTGTTGAACGTTCTGGCACCCAAAGGTAGATCGACGCGAACGGCCTTCGTAATCATTAAGATGTCGTTAAAGATCAGAACCAGCCTAAAGTTTGTGATCGCATGTGGACATTTAAGGCAACGGTGATGAATTCCTCAATT
>OY744603.1:4626364-4726364 GCA_963556255.1 Allolobophora icterica
TAGCATTGTATCTAGTAACTACATGGAGCAATTCCTCTAACATTGAACAAGCTAACGCTAGACACTCAACGTCGTTTAAGAATATACGGTACACTTAGACATCTTATTTGCTTTTGTCCACTGTTGTGTGTAGGGCTCATTCACTCAACTCGACCACTGTCATTACTGTAGTAGCGTCAGTCCCAAGCATGGAGAAAGGAGGAGGGGCACGTTAGTGATTATGACACAAGGTCTTTAAACAGTAACTAAGGAATTACTACACTGATTTAAAGAACAATCGTAGTTCAGATACGCTGGTTACCAGAAGATGGCATTAGACTATGTAAAACACCTTTTAATTGTTGATACAAGGCGTTATATATTCTGCGTTTTCGTTCACTCAGTACTGGGTTGTAGTCATGTTGCATATTAATCAGTACGTAAATCTCACCTAAGAAAACTGTCCTCTATTCAGACTGAGGCACTGTGCTTCTGTTGTGGAGCCCTTAGGGTTAATACTAAGGTGCGACCGTACGTACGGCACGTAAGTTATTTTTTCTATAACGTACGTACGTACGGTACGCGTACGTTATTATGCCGTACGCTACCGTACGTAACAGTACGTTCACATCAGTTCATGACGAAAATAAAATACATAGCATTATGCATAAGAAAAGTTAGTAATAGTTGGTGATTGACGGTCGTAAACAATTTTAACCATTACATCAGCTCTAAAGATATTTGAACAGCCTTTGAACGCTAGACACTCAACGTCGTTTAAGAATATACATGGAGCACTTAGACATCTTATTTGTTTTTGTCCACTGTTGTTTTTGTCCACTGTTGAGTGTCTAAAAAACCAAATAAGATGTCTAAGTGTTCCATGTATATTCTTAAACGACGTTGATTGTCTAGCGTTCAAAGGCTGTTCAAAGATCTCTACTTTCAAACTATTAAATTCCAAATTGCTAATAATTCTGTCTAATGTATAGGCCCTAATATCAAGAAAATTAAGATTGTACGGCACACATTATAGGATGGTCAATGCCAGTGGTCATTTTATTGGTAATACCAAATTTCGATACCGTTCGTAATTAACTAGGCACTGTAGAGCTAAACTGATCATTTTTGACGAACGCGTACGATACGCGTACGTTTTAAGACCATAAGCTTAGTTATATTAAGGTTCTTTGTGAATGATCAGATGAACTTGCGGCATTTTTAACGTACGCGCACGTTATTTTTTTTCGATAAGGTACGTTATTCCGGTAAGTAACGTACGGTCGCACTATGGTTAACCCATTAATGCCCATGGTGGCAAAACTGTATGAAATTCTTTGGGTTGGTAGATAATGGCGATTGTTTAAAGGGAAAAATGTGGAAAAATTCTGCGGACAACGGGGAATAGAAATATTATACGCATGGAAATTCTTGTCCCTAAAAAGGGACAGTGGGCACTACCGGTCACAGGGTTTTTATAAATGAAAGTACTTGAAATATGACTGACACTACTGCAGTGACATGTTATTCAAGTAAAAAACTGCAACATTTCAATGAAAAGTTACATATAAACAGAATGATGACCAGTAACATTATAGAAATGTCAAAACCAACGGTTAGCACATCTGTCCAAATGCAATTATGTAAATGCTGGTGAAAATGGCTAATAGCTAGCAAAAGCAATACTGTTACACCGGAATTCGTTTAGGTAGGTAATTATTGTGTATAAAAACAGCGAAACAATAAAGATGTAGGCCGACACAGCATTTAGCACATTTCTTATATCTATGCATATAATTTCCTAGTTCTGTGTGTCGATAAACGCTCTCACAGGCCCCGAAATCGGTCCCGCCCACGAACAGTGGGCACTACGGAGATAGAGGTACACACGCATAGCCAGACGGACAGACGGATTGAGACACAGAGAAAAAACGATTAGTAAGTCTGTCCATAGTTCGAGAATTCGTGACTTTCGGTTTTAAAATTCGTAAAAATTCGCGAATTTTTGGTCTATTTTAAAATTCGTAAGAATTCGTTGGGCCATTTTTGGGCCTTTTTTTTACATTGACAGCGGCGTTTTGCATAGAAAGCGTACGCAACAACAACAAATGTGATGACGTCATGATTTTTTGTGTTTAGCTTCTGCTTATAATTTAATGTAAAATTCAATATAGGCCCTAAAAGTTGATTACGTAAGGAGTTATTTTAGCTAAAATCTAATTTCTTAAAGATGACAGAACATGGACCGGAGTGGAAGTATGCACTAATTTTTTAAGGAGAAGGAAAGGGTAATCCAAAAATACAGTGTTGTTTTTGTGACAAGGAATTTGTTGGTTGTTCTGCCCGAATTCTGGAGCATTTGCATGACGAAAATACAGAAACCACAGTCGAGTGGGAGCAGTGGGCTGTTTCTGACTCAGAATCAGAGGACGATGAAGTAGAAGACACAGGTCGGTGAACGTTGCCAACCCCTTTAAACCATGTTTGGTTGCTGTTTTAGTGACTGACTGGTCACACTGGAGCTGGGGCACTGGTGGTTTTTCGTTCTTCTGACTGACACTCACAGTCTCACACCTCAACTATAGAAATCGAAGTTCAAGACTCCAAGTAGAACAGTAACTGAATATCAGTACTATTGTGTTGCTAGTCAGCTATCTTTTACGGCTAATTGATTAATTGCCTATGACATTTACATTTAGTTGCTTAAAAGTTGAAAAGTAAACGTATAATAAAATTCGGCAAAGAATTCTATTATTTTATAATTTCACGAATTTTAACGAATTTTAAAACTTCAGTTTTAAAATTCATTAAAATTCGTGAATTTGAAAAATTCTTAAAATTCGTAAAATATGAATTCTCGAACTATGAGTCTGTATATGCCTCCCTCCCTAGCTCACTCCCCTCCTACCTCTGTCACTCTTGAAGGGGACGAGGAGCAAGGACGAGGGTTTGGCCGATTATAGCCGATGCAATATAACAGGGGCGCCCGAAATTCGCCCTGCCCACAAACGATGAGCACTAGGGATATAGACGTACAGACGCAAAGCCAGACATACATATGGACAGACAGACAGACGGATTGACATACAGACAAACAACGGTTTGTAAGTCTGTCTATTCCTCCCTCCCTCGCTCCCTCCCGCCCTACCTCTGCCCCTCCCTCCATCCTTCCTTCACTCCTTCCCTCCATGCCTAGTTCCCCGTCTGGAACTGGGAGAGTAGGCCCTACGAAGTAAGAGACTTATGGGTTGTCCTTTATCTGAATTGTCTAAAGCTGCCTGTGGAACATACGACCACAAATATAAAGCATGTAGTCACATTGGTTTATGTGTTGGAAGAACAGCTGTGACGAAATACTGTTGCCTCTCCTTGAGCACGTATAGTTGCCTTCCACATTATATTGTCTGGTGATACATCGGCAGTATTTTCTTCATCTGCGCTATCTCCGTTACTGGCCATTCCATTTTCTGGCTGAGTTATGTAAATGTCCGCGCGAAAACAGTCGGCGTCGTCCTCGAGAGCACTGAGGACACCACTGACAGTAAATCTTGTTTCTCTGTAAAACAAAACTAAATATTTTAAAAACAGGGAAACAATTTTCTACACACTTGCATTGAAATAATACCGAATAATGCTATAATGGGTGGATTAGGGTGGTCCACAGACACATGGTAAAAAATAAAGTTCAAGCTAGAAACCAGGCCACCCTCTCAGTTGTTTAGACCTATCAACAGTATTATTGAGACAAAATTTCAGCTTCCTATTCCAACTGGAAGACGATGCTCACGGACTATGTTACTTAGTCATATTCCGATAAATAGACATTAATTGTAGATATGAGTTTGTTGAGCATACAAATGCATTTTATTTCAAGACAGATCAAATATTACTGTAATTTGACAACATATGTAATACAAGAACAGTTAGACAGATGAAACTGTAAAATTTCATCAGGTTTAAAGAATTGGAAATATCCAAAAATGTCAAAAACATCGTCCAGTCCATGAATATCGAATGTCGATTGTTCTTGTTTTATAATTTCAACACCCGTTACAGTATTTGACTCTAGAAACTGGAAGGCTTTGCAAGCACTGCGTCAACAGCAGACTTCTTTCTTGTGTGAGTGAGAACAGCCTCGACCACTTGAAGAAGAAATAGCTTTTCTCCTTCATCATTGGTGATGAGTCAGTAGAATTCCTCGAACAACTTCACACTCTCTCAGCCGTGTCGTTCACCACTCTCAACTGCTGAATTATCTATCTGCCTTGCTTATAATCCTCATTCTCGATCCATTTCTGTGGTTGAAGTGTAAGACAAAAACTACTCATCTTCAGGTGTGACAGTACTGTCCGCGCTCAGTGGGTTGTAAAATCACCCAAAACCCCTCTTTCAGTACATTAGCATCACTTCTCACCTTCTTTCACCAGGCTTTGCAGTCATTCTGTAGACAATCTTCACTTTATCTCTTACAGGAAGTTGGTCTTGCAATTATTCTGTCGACAACCTTCACTTTATCTGTTACAGGAAGTTGGTCTGAGAACAGTGCCAGACCTAAAGCCTCGTCTGAAAGGTAACACAAGTGGTTTTTTAGAACCGTCCTGGCAGCAACGCTAACGTCACAGTCAATGGACTCATATTGTCTTAGACCAATCCAAAGTGATAGATCTTGTTCTTGAGCTTCAGCAGCAACTGGGGCCTTTGCCCATGCCTTTGCATAAAACAGGGCACCAAACTTCTAAAATCAATGAATCTGATCGCGAAAAAGTTAGATTTTGATTGCATACAGTAACTTGGCCAATGGCCATCCAATGTGCATGGTGAATTGGCCCAGGGCTCTCCAGTGAATGATTGAAGATTGACTTCCAAAGACAACCACTGTCAGCTCAATGAGCTCTTGGTAGTTGTCTCTGATCTCTGAATTTCTTTCAGCAAACTCATTGAGAAAACTGACGCTGTTTCATGGGGGACTGCAGTGCCGGATATGACTTCCAGTCCTCGGAAGTTGACATGTGTCACACCTTCCCAGCAGCTCTAAATCTCTTGAAGATTGGGATTTATGGAGAACAGGTGGACTGCAGCACAAGGTGAATACTTTGGCCAAAATCAATTCCATGAAATGATGACGGCAGGCCAACCAGAAGAGCTCTCAGCTTATTTGTCTTCCAGCAGAACACACAATCCGTTGAAATGCCCAGTGTTGACATACATTGTATCAAAGCTCAAGGCTTGAACCTTGTCAACTGTGAGTTTTCACAACTTCAGAAGAATATGAACGACCATGAATTCATTGTATCCTGTCCCAAAGGCTAATTTGGGCACAAAGAGGAGCTTATTCACACCACCACCTGAAACCAGCACTGGCAGGCGGTCGACATTTTCTGCTCCAAAGGTCTTAGGCAGGGTTTACTCAACCCAGTGTAGTACCAGTGACTAATCTGGTACAAATTCAGATCTTACAGCTTCAGCATGCTCTATCCTGGCTTTCTTACGCACTCTGTTACGCGAAAGTGGCAGGGCAGAAGGACTACAGCCAAGCGCTGCAGCAATTGTAATGTAAAAATTCACTTCTGAAAACATGTCAGCCCAAAACACAGGAAGCAGGCACTATGACCTTCAACAAGAACTGTACACTTTTTTGTTTCAAGTACCAGTAAGTAAGTAAGTCTGATAACACAACAGAAACTATTTCAAGCTCATCTCCATGATAAATGTTGACCAAGTTATAAGGCATCGAGATTTACAGCAAATACTACTATATGGCAATATGTATTTGTCATTGAGCACCATCTTCCAGTTGGAATAAGAAGCTAAAATTTTGTCTCAATAATACTATTGACAGGTGTAAAAAACTGAGAGGGTGGCCTGGTCTCTAGCTCAAACTTTATTTTTGTGGACCACCCTAGGGTGGATCCAATGAGCTCCAGTGGTCAAAACACATACACACAGCCATGTTAGCCTGTAGGAAAATACCGTGGCCTCCAAAGACCACAGTCCCTTTTTAGGGACAGACTTTCAACACAACATAGTAAGGAATACGTCCACAAGAAACATGCAACAAAAGTATTCCTGCACAAGCCAAATAGTTGTACTACATAGGCATCAATCAGTTTTTTTCAATTTACTGAGATCATTTATTAGAAAAATGCTTACCTTTAAGAAGAATTCATCATTTCTGAAATTTTTCGTGGGTGAAGTTTATGACGTCATATTTACAAATATAATATTTTTATACATAAAAATAAAACGCTCCAAATAATACTAGAGACATCAGTAATTACAGTAAAAAAGACACTATCAGTTTACGGGTCATGTATGATAGACGACTTGAATAGCTTTGTGTCCCTAAAAGGGACTGTGGGCACTAATGGGTTAATACACTCTCGGCTCTTCAGAACGCTATGACTCCCCGGTCTTGTTTCTTTTAGATTAGGGTATTTAGTCACATGTGATACGAGTGACCCGGTAGCCGATTTGTTACAACGCTCGGTAATCCTGGGTTTTAGCGTCCGAAACTATTATCATTGAAACGTTCTAATACAATATACAATAAATAATCATCGTTCATCCAACTTCTAGTTTCAGTTATATTTTAATCGATTATCCAGCTTCTACTTTCGTGAATATTTTCATCAATCTTCCAACTTCTTGTTTGAGTTTAACTCTGAAACGTTTTCATCGCTCATGCAATGTAAATAGTTTCGGACGCTAAAACCCAGGATTACCCAACGCTCGATCGTGTGTCCACTTTTGAACAGTGGAAGAAGAGCAATATCAAATACAGTTATATTGCATCAGGCATTATTTCACTGATGACACGGATAAACAGTTTCTTGGAAAGCAGTTGGTAATAGTAATTTGAAATTTATATAGCGACATCACCAACTCATCAGTTGGTTCTCGACTAGAATAGGCAAATGCAGCGTTATAATAATTATGGTATAGGCCTATATTATATTATATTATATTATATTATATTATATTAAATTAGATTATATTATATTATATTATTATTATAGATTATTATTATAGATATTATATCTATGGTTTAGACAGGGCCACACCAAAGACCACAGATAAACTAAGAGGTAACACTCAGTAAGCGCTGTGTAATTCATTTGTGTACCACAATGCAAATCAGCCGCGCCACCTATGAACGGGCCCGCAAAGTACTACTACCACGTTAATTGGGCAGTAAACATGAGCTATTGCAGCGCCGCCAAGCGGTTGGCATGACACGACATGACTTAATTTTTTTAAATGTGATAACGGTATTTTGGTTTATGCAGGTTCTACTGACGAATGCATGCTCTGGGGCGGTTGGTAAAAGGAATTGCCGCTGCGTCATTAAAGCAGAATCAAGATGAAGAATAGGAGGCACACAGAGAAAGAGAGAGAAAGACAAAGGCATAGAACAAGCGAGCGTCCTAACAATCAGTGTTGCTAGTTATAATTAATTCAAGTTAAACACCTCTAAATCGTTCATTTCCAATGTTATTTTTCGCCCTTTTCGTTAACCCGCTATATTGGTTCTATATCTTTTAACTACGCAATGCTGGTACTCCTGCAGTGTCAGTCCCAACCTGGATAGAGTAGGAGGGCGACACTAATCATTTTTTTAATGACACATTGTTGTCAAACAGCAACTAGCCTAACTTGAGCGATGCTGTAGCGCAACCATTCTGGTATAAGAAGTGCACCGATGCTATCTATAACAGAAATAAAGCAAGGAAAGAAGCAATAAAATCAGAGGAGTTAAAACATTATGTAGACTATTTACACCAGGAGGCAGCAGCAGTACGGATGACCTTAGAAACAAACGCAAAAGCCAATCATCGATGATACAGTCATCGACGATTAAGTAACGCCTTGTTGCATGTGTATATCTCGGCTCGTAGGTAAGATACAATGACAAATGAAGTGTCAATTGTATTATTTCCAAAGTCAAGGAATTCATTTATCGTTGTGACAATAGCGTTGGAATACTACTATCAAAGATGGCGACCAATATGGTCGTAAACAGAAAAAAAGGAATTATCAATCAACTGACTGATCGGTCACTATTGCCACTGCGATATGTCGATTCCTTGACCTTGGTAATGTTACAATTGACACTTTATTTCTCATTGCAGCTTACCTACAAGCTGAGATATATATATTTTTGTGTTTTGGCGGATGTTGGCCGCCATCTTGGAAATTAGTGTTCCCACACGATTGCCACTACGATAATTTGACTTCTTGACCTTAGAACTGTTACAATTGATACCTCATTTGTCATTGTAGCCTACCTATGTGCTGAGATATACATATTTTTGTGTGTTCGCGGCCATATTGGCCGCCATCTTGAAAAGTAGTATTCCTACACTACTGTCACTATGATAAATCGATTCCTTGACCTTGAATATGTTACAATTGACACTTCATTTGCAATTTTAGCTTACCTATGAGCTGAGACATACATATTGTTGTGTCTGGCGGACATATTGGCCGCCATCTTGGAAAATAGTATTCCACACTATTGCCACTATGATAAATCGATTTCTTGACCTCGAAAATGTTGCAATTGACACTTCATTTGTCATTGTAGCTTACCTACGTGCTGAGAAATACATTTTTGTGTGTTTTGGCGGCCATATTGGCCGCCATCTTGAAAAGTAGTATTTGCACACTGTTTCCACTATGATATATCGATTCCTTGACCTTGGAAATGTTACAATTGACACTTCATTTGTCATCGTAGCTTACCTGTGAGCTGAGATATTATACATTGTTTTGGGGTAAAAATTATCCTTCTTCGTCCTCCGCGTATCGTAAAATCTTTCCGTCCTGCGAAGGTTAAGCGTTACATTGCCACAGGAGTTGCTCAATAGCGACCTGGAACGAATGATCTGCAATCAAGAAAATAAACTGTTACACAATTATTTTTTAAGACGTCAACGGTCATAGCAACCACAAGATATGCTCTTGGCAAACACAAGATGCCGATTACACGGGAAACTTGTTTGTAATATAAAGCTAAAATTAGAAACCTCTCTTTAAATCTATAGAGAACTGTTTTACGTTGAATCGCAATTCTAAGTGACTCTATAAAACTTGAAACTATAGCCTTTACGATTTTGTAAATACGTTACTTAATGGAATACCGTATTGTTTTTAAATGATCGAGAAGAAATAATAAGTAGTTTTTATGTAGCGAACTACAGACTCTAGACCGAATGTAGAATATTATTATCTATTTTTCCTGAGTAGGCAGTCTTGAAGGGGCGCTTTATAAAACTGCAAAAAAAATAAAATTTAAAAAAATTTCACGAGCCTATCACGTTGAGAGCGCTTCTGAATAGCTCTGACGCAAATAGCGCTTTACAAATGTTTATTACTTTACATTACATTTCATTACATTACATTACAACAAAAATGAAGCCTTAGTAGCCTTAGACAAGTTTAGACACGTTTGGCGTTTATTAAGCGCCACTTTGTAGGCATATAATTGAAACCATCAATCAACACTGGGAAATACAACATTCGAAAATATTAGGCTGCGATTACACAACTTTAAGTCGCTAATACAAAAAAGAGGCCATAGTTGAACAGAAGCAAAAACTGATTGACATAGGCATAGCTACATTGAAGCAAGAGGAGGCAGTTACCTCCTCTTGCTTTTTTAGGTTTAAATTTTTTTAGTGGGTTATACCTCCGCACCCCTACTACATCTGGACGTCTCCAGGAGTTGCATCCTCTTGAATTTAAGTCTGGCTACGTCACTGCTGACTGACTGACTGACTGACTGACTGACTGACTGACTGACTGACTGACTGACTGACTCACTCGCTCGCTCACTCACTCAATCACTAACCTGCTCGCTTGCTTATTAACTAACTAACTAACTCACTCACTGAAATTCTCACTGCCTCACCAACACTCTCTCGCTAGCTCTCTCTCTCTCTCTCTCTCTCTCTCTCTCTCTCTCTCTCTCTCTCTCTCTCTCTCTCTCTCTCTCTCTATATATATATATATATATATATATATATATATATATATATATATATATATATATATATATACATATATATATATATATTATTCATAATATTAGACTGCAATTGTACACCTTTTAATCGCGATTTCCGATATTATATATTCGTAATTTCTGTGCTGTAATATGCCGAAATAATTTCTGTTGACGTCAACAGCCTTTGTTGCTATAGGCCTAAGATGTCGTTAAACTCTGGATCCATCTAATCACCACTGGGTAAAAAAATCATGCCCTAGAGGTAGATCGACGCCAACGCCCTTGGCAACGATTACTATGTCATCTAAAGTTAAAACTAATATTGCTTTATATGACTTATGACTTACCTAGATAGTAAACATCATATCTGAATCAAACTGCAGACTCTCGGTCGAACGGAGAAGAAATTTAGAGAAATAGCGAGAACGATGATAATTATTAGGATGATGACAGTAATTTGGCTGAAGAAGAAGAACGATGATGATGATGACGACGATGATAATTATAATTATAACTATAGCCGATGCCATAAGTCTGGCTACGTCACTGCTGACTGACTAACTGACTGACTGACTGACTGACTGACTGACTGACTGACTCACTCACTCACTCACTCACTCACTCACTCACTCACTCACTCACTCACTCAATCACTAACCTGAGAAGATCAAGGTGTATTATGAAGAATGTCTACTCTCTCCGTCTGGTCTTTCCAAGTCTATCTCTTAATGTCTGGCGTAGTTTAGACACCTTTATTTAGCCAGATCTTCTAAAGATACATAAATATAAATTTCGTTCAAACTTCACATTGACTACAACAACCTGTCAACCATCGGCATCTCAACAACCTGCTAAACGGGATTCGATCTTGGTACCTTCGCATTCATTATCCATTACTCTACGTTATTGTGTTTCGAGGTCCGGCTGTTGGGTAGTGGCCAGATGCACTTAAATTACACAGGTTGACGAGAATCTCTTTCGACAAGTTCCAGCACGGTGCTATTCAAATTATATGTTTACTAACACAGCTAATTACAATCATTGGGGATTTAACCTCCCATCCGTTCTGCTGAAGGAAAGGCAACGCAAGAAAACTGCCGGAAACTGTTAATCAAATTAGATTTAAATTATATTAATCATTTATCTAATGGTAGAAGTTTCCTTATTTTTCATTGCTCTGGCGATTTGGACTCTCATCAGTGATTGAAAGAAAGATTTCTTGATTGTTGATAGGTTAATTACAATAACTGATGAATAAATGACTAAGTGTTCTTGCTTACACACAGACTTTGCTAATTCATTCATTTTGTCACTTTGATCACCAGATTTGCACACTATATAACTTGCTCATTTACACTCGCTCAAAATCGATCAATCAATCACTCCCTCATTCACTTAGTCAATCAACCGCACTTAATCATTTTGTCACGCCTTCTTTCACTTACTATCTCCCTCACTCATTAGATCTCTCTTTCGCTCACTAATTCACTCTCTCACTCATTCAGTCAATTACTGAAACATTTAATCCATCAATCAGTAGATCAATCAGGAGATCGAATGAATTAATGTACAAATGAGCAAATAAATAATAAATCTCCCTTCTCTATTATGGTACAGACTATGAATGGCGCTGGAAAGTGCAGCACTTGTTAATATTAGGCTACGATAAGACACCTTTAAATAGTTAGTTCCTAAATTATATATACGTCATTTCCGTGTAATCAGCAATATTATGGCTGCAATATTATTGTCATCAAAAAGTAGATCGACTCGAACGGCCATGACAACCCTCAAGATATCGTTAAACGTGAAAACTATGATAAATTGGAACGGCTTGTGTATGATCATCTTCTCGGTCAAACGCAGAAAGAAATTTAAAACTAATCAACCAATCCATTGATTTTATCATTTACAATAAATACCGGTACGGAATCGAACTGCAGACGCTCGGCCGATTGGAGGAGGAAATTCAAAACTAATGAACCCATTTATTTACTTGTTTGCATGAAAAAAGTAACTAGCAACAGAAATAAAGTCAGAAACAATTTTCGGCCCGCCTGGAATTTATTAAGCGCCTTTTGGTTGCCATAAGATGTTGTTAAACTCTGGATACTCCTCAGACGCTAGTGTTCAACCTCGATTGAACTTAAGAAAAGAGCTGTGAAATACCATATCTACTTTTCAAATAACTGTTTTTAATTTGATCTTTATATGCAACGTGTGTACGTTTAAATACCTTTTTATTGTTTTAACTTACGCTATATATGATACAATTTTCGCGCAAATGCTAGTATTTGATATGAGTGGAAAGTAATAGAAAAAGTGAACTGCAATCTCCAGACTAAGAATGAGGAAAGTAAACCTTAATCAGTGATAGGCCTAATGGATTGTACAGTTCTTGTCATGTCAGACACAATAAAGATAATCTATTATTACACTGTAAGAAAGAAAATATCTTCAATATCTTAAAAGATACGTGTAAATTATTGAAGCTAGAATTTAACATTAAGTTAAGATCTTGCTTGGTGTGGGATGCATACAAAGTCTCGGCTCTTCGGAACTCCATGATGTCCGGCTATTGTTTCTATCACATTATGGCATCATAATGTCGTTGAACAGTGGACCCATCCAACTTCTATTATATGCCACACGAACGGAAAGAATTGTTTAAAATATTTCCTTTCAACGTCAGCGGCCTTCATTGACATAATATATCATTTAACTGAGGATGTATCCATCGCTGCTTTTATTCTAACAATAATATGTAACCTAAAGGATGCACCAGCAGCCGCAAGATAGCGGTAACAGTCAACAGTGTGAAATCTATTATGTGCGATTAGACACCATTTTATCGCTAATTCTAATATATATATATATATATATATATATATATATATATATATATATATATATAATATATATATATATATATATATATATATATATAATTTCGGTTCAATCACGCATCATGAAAGTAAAATAGTAAATAATGAGCTCACTTCGTGTAATAAAAATGGCTCTATATCGGTCAACGTCAACGACCTTTGTTGATAAGATGTCGTTAAACTCTTTTCAATCAGTCACCAATTAAGATGATAATACTGAAATTCTAAAACTTCTAACTCTGGAACTGTTTTTACGCATTTAAATGGTATATTTTAGACTCTATTAATTCGTTGCTTAACTGTAGTGTACAATGTACATAGTTTGGAATTGTCAACGACCTTTGAAGTCGTATGACGATGTTAAACTTTGGAATAAATAAAATAAAACTTGGAAGAATTATTAACAAGCTGGATTATGCGAGAGGAACGGTGATAGACGTTCACATTTATTTCACTACATTATTTCAAAGATAAATGAGAAAAATTGGTCAGATAGTTCCAAGATGGTAATTTGCATTTGAGAAAATACTTGCAAGATTGGACTACCATTAGACACCTTTTAATTTGTTTTAAGAACGATATATATTTAACACAATTCGCTCACTCTTTGAATTGCACCTTTATGACGTCCATTGTCGATAAACAATGTAGCCTACGTATGTTCTGTGTATACATTACACAACATGTTCCGATGTTTTGTCGATTAACAAGGTCTCTCTTCTCTCCCCTCTTTTCCCAGACACATGGTTACAAGTTATAATGTATGTATGCATATTATGCACGTATTATATGTGTGCATGTGTGTATGAATATTTCCAGCCATTTGTATCTCTGCGCATTAGGCATGAAGGCAGTTACGTAGACATACAGATAGACAGACAGAGAAACATAACCTTACACAGAGATACTACGCATGTTAAAGTATGCCTGCTTGGTTAAGCGTTTGTCTGTCTGCCTCTCTCTCTCTCTCTCTCTCTCTCTCTCTCTCTCTCTCTCTCTCTCTCTCTCTCTCTCTCTCTCTCTCTCTCTCTCTCTCTCTCTCTCTCTCTCTCTCTCTCTCTCTCTCTCTCTCTCTCTCTGCTTACCTGCATATACCTGCATGCATGCCTGCATGCCTGAGTCCAACATATTTAATAAAGATGTTTTAAGGATTAATCTGCTGTTTGTGCCTCGTTCAAAGACAGGAGAAGGTAGGGCAAGGTAGAAAAGGGAAGGTAAGACAAGGTAGAAAGAGGAAGGCTATTGCCAGATGCTCGGCACAGAATTCAGTTTCATATCCTCCATGATCCAGGCATAGGCGCTATTAACTTACATAATAACCGTTCTACGTCTGTCTGTCTGTCTGTCTGTCTGTCTGTCTGTCTGTCTGTCTGTCGTCTGTCTGTCTGTCTGTCTGTCCCGTAACAAACACTATTGTGACGTCACTATACTGCCGCCTTGGCGACGGTTGTCTTGCCAGCAGACTAGCTGTCTAGCTGTGCTACGCTGTCTTGACGACGGCTATAGGCCTATAATATAACGTCATAATATAACGGGGAAGTAAGCTTAATTGCTATCACTGCTATAATAATTATTTTTTATATACCGTGATTTTTCACAGGTTACAGCTAGTAGAAATATATCATCGCAAGGAGACCTCGTCCTTCGGCGACACTGTCGCGAAAATGTATATATACGCATTTGATTTAACCCAGCTTTCTTTGTGAATAGCGGAAACAAAAGAAAAAAGCCCACTGAGCTCTTTCACATAGTATCCTATCCTCGCTCAACCAAATAGGAGCTGTCATGGGAATAAGACTTCACAAATCAGGTGGAATGCAGGTCTCTCCAAGCTGACTGCAAGGAGACCGCTGCCTCTGGGGCCCGCAAACGCGAAATGCATATTATATAAAATTCATTTACCCAGATTTTTTTAATATAGAGAAAGCTCATTGAGCACATTCTACGCAGGTTTCTCCAAGCTCAATACCTGCTACTCATCCGCCTCCAGTCTGTAAGCGCAATGTAGCAAGAAGAAAGAAAGAGTATTATAACAGATTAAGTGTTCAGAGTGTTGTGTGTTGTGCTTTGCCGATAACGTTTTATTTATAGATTTCTTTAGAAAATCGCGCTTTCTGATTTGCGCTCTTGAAAATACATATCTGGTGTTATTAAAAATATAATGTGGCCACCCACTTTGCTATAGAACATACTGTATGAACAAACTTCGACTATGGCAAAAAACTGCTCATTGGTTGGTCGTGGTGTCATTGTGTTAGGTTGGGAGCGCCTCTGATGAGTCTGTCAAGACGTGGCGTTATATAAATTTGCAATTACCAGAACCATTCCGTCTTAGAGAGCTATATATATGTGAGTGTCAGCTGTGCCTTACTGGAAGAGATTACCATGGAACCTGCAACATGATTCTCGTTCTCTGCTACTGCCTGAAAGATGCACGCATCAACAGTTTCGCCCAACTGGCTGGTCGTAAGGTCGGATAGGGCCTACTGCTATAAATCCTCCTAGATTCATTCGATTTATCACGCGCTCAATTTCGTATTTCACATTAACATTAATTTTCACAGTCATCAGTCTGTCCTCTGTCAGCATGCCCACATTGGACCCGTATAGAGCCCATATGGGTTCCATCGGTAATTATGGCACGGTCAGTACAGTAAGCGGTAGAATGCATTATATTGTTAGGTAATCAGGAATGTCCAATAGACATACCTGATTACCTGATAAGTCGATAGCAAGTCACTAAGTCAGTCGATAAGTCTAAGCGACTTGGTCAGTCGATAAGCATGCGACTTAGTCGACTGAGTCGCTAAGTCAGTCGCTAACTGATCAAGTCAGTCGCTAACTCCTTAGCGACTGACTCCGGGACTATACCACCATATTCACCTTTAACCCATTTGGTACCAATATTTCCATATGGGATCCATACACGGTCCGTTTGGGGTCTTTCAAAATTTGTTAAATTACATGTAAAAGAATATAAATTATGAACTAAATGTAAAATTTTCAGTTTACGTTTCCTGCTTTGCTGTACTGTTTATAGAATGATCTTTCAGTTGCTCATTATAAAAGATTTTAACTAGTGATTGAGTATCTTGGGATTTCGTAAGTATACACCGAATCTAAGCTTTCTAGCGTCTTTAACAACGCTCATAATATACTGGTGACTTTGTTGGTTAATCAGCGGTTGTTTGAATAAAGAATAAATGACAAGACATGTGGGCCACAACTGTTATTTAAAACAATGTTTAGGCCTACGCATAGGAAAATATGTATTGTAGTTTATACAATTATACATGCCATTATAGCTCTGTTAGCGGATACGTTGCCATAGTTGCAATTGCTTTGACGTCACAGTGTTAACGTAGGCCCATAGTAAAATATGTTACGTGTAGTTTGATATAATTATACATCGTAATCGTAATCTCCAAACTTCTAAAGCGCCACTCGAAGGCCAATCGCTGGGCACCGTCCTATTCACGAGCGCTACGTCAGATCAGAGGGGGTTTCCAGAGAGTAGTCCGAGAGAGGTCCGAGTCCGGTTTCCATAAGACCAAACCAAATCAGAGGGGGTTTCCAGAGAGTAGTCCAAAAGAGGTCCAAGTCCGATTTCCAGGAGGCCAAACCAAATAAAAGGGGGTTTCCAGAGAGTTGTCCAAAAGAGGTCCAAGTCCGATTTCCAGGGTACCAGATCAGGAGCTCTATTAGCGGATGCGTTGTCATAGTTGCGATTGTTTTGACGTCACAACGGCGATCCAGGGCAATCTAGTTCTCTAGTGGACATCATAGTGTTCGCATTATGTACCTCGAGGTAGCTTTACACCGTTAATTGATATTATGGGGGAAGGCGGCTGAAGAGGATCCCGGCGGCTATTAACAAGATTTACTGTTGGAAGACACACAAGCGAAGGCAAAGTAAATAGTGCGATTTTATTATTATTTATCAGTCACTTAAGCTAATCCAAAGAGGTAGCCATTAAAATGAAGTGTTAGAAGTTAAATTTATTATTCTCAGCAGATGAGGGTGGGAGGCCAATCCTCTCGACGCCGCCTGATTTGAAAGAGAGGACTGGTCACAGCTACTGTACTCATGTTACAGCTGAGTTCGATGGGGGCGAAAATGAAACAGATATCTAGAAATATCTTTTAGCCATAATGAGGATTCGAACCTCTGGCCCTTTCGCTGACAGTCCTGGAAGCTAACCACTAGACGATCGTGTACTGATCTCCTTCTCTAATCATGTACCGGCTCCGTCACTTATTCCTAGTGTGAGAATTGTAGAAAAGACTGGGGGCTTTGTGGAGACGCGTGGAGTTAAATGGCATGTGGAGTTGAATATGTTATACGTATTTTGCAAACTGATGTCGGCGAAATTTGTAAGCAGCAGATTTCAACACTAGCAGTTTTGGAAGTCAGACTCGAATCAAAATCAATTCCTTTGTTGAGAAAATAAAAAAATGCATATACGATACACCATGGAAATTTCTTCACTTGGTCACAAATTCAGAATCAAATAATGCTAAATCACACCAGCACAACTGAGGTGGTTGGAAATGACCCTCCTGGGGTGCGCAATGAAGACTTAACTGTCATAGGAAAGACTAGGAGGGTTGAACCCCAGATTCCCCGACAATTCTCACCCTGCTTATTCCCCATTCTTTGTAATCATCAACACCATCTTCGTAATAGACTGCATAAATTTACTTCACCAAAAATACAACTATATGGCCCGTATTCTCTATAAGAACTCTTACTAATAGAGCAAACGCTTTCTCTTATAATGTACCAAGTTGTGGCTTGTCAGCTTGTTTTTCTCAATACACGAATATTGTATTGTATTGTATTGTAAGTTGTGCTCTGCTCATATCTTGCTGCTGATGTCTTCGTCAATTGAAATTTGGAAACCGCGATTAAAACAATTGGCAAAATATTATGTGAACAAAGTCGCTAGCAGTCGATAGCTTAGCGACTGGTTTCGACTTGAGGGCTTAGCGACGGCGGCAGATGGCGGCGGCGCCGGGGACTATGGTGGTAGGTCATTAACAACATAGATCAAAGAGACTTTATTGCTCAAGAACACGCTCATAACCCTGGATCCCCTCTCCTTCTTATTAACATCTTTCAGCTCATTTGCCGCATTCTAAGACACAATAAGACAATAGTTTCATCCTGCTGAGTTATTAGCTTTAGGTCCGACGCTGCTACTTTCTTTTGCACATTTGGGTTTTGACAGATGCATCCCCAAATGCCCAGTTTGTTTTCATTTTATATACGATATTCTCGATCCCACCTCGCATAGAAACTCTGCAGTGAGATAGAGGTTGAAGCTATAAGAGTTAAGTAAATTCAATTGTACTGCACAGGAAGACCCAAATTGCTTATTTAGAAAAGGCCGAGAAAAGTCAAGCACCTGCGCAGCTACGTGGATGAATTTCTAGCTTCTTGTTCATTCGTTAATCTTTGTATACATAGGAGGCTTTTAGTTAACGGATAGCATGATGTAATTTAATTCAAAATGACAATTTTATTGCGCAAACTTCTACATGCAAGCAGTATCCTAAACCCAACTAAGCCATTACGCCATCATAGACGAGGGTCGTCAGCCTCTGGCTGAATGGAGGCATTTGATGGCTCGTGAATTCTTGTCTTGTTAACCCATTCCAAAAATGACACGCCGACGTTGGAAAATCTTATGTGTGCTGCGTTCCCTCAAATAACGTATCATTAGATTTTCACCTATAAAAATACGCGCTACTTACTGTTATTGGTGAGTAAGTATAAAGCAGTTACAAATTGGTTTGCACCAACGCAGTTAATTGAGTTCATCATTACTTTACAGATGATGTCTAAAGCAACGATGAACTCAATTAACTGCTTTGGTGCAAGCTAGAAGCAAGTTAGAAGCTATGTTTCTACTGACTGAATGAGTTTTGTCCAATATCGTTTACAAGTGTACATGTAGAATTCTTGAGCTAACGAATAGAATCTGTTTGCTAAGGCCTGTTGTGGAATAAATCGATGGAGACGCCATACTTTACATGACATCATGAACAACTCGTTTAGATTCAGGCAATATCTTTAAAGTGAAACTGACTAAAATTCGTCGTGCAATAAGTTTGCGACCGTCTAGCGGTTACAGTCTTGGACTGTTACCAAAAGCTCTGCTTAATTTGCGCCTCCTATAGCAAACTCGACCATAACAACAATACAGCAGTCCTCTCTGTCTCTGTCTGTCTCTGTCTCTCTGTCCCTATCTCTTTATATGTATGTATGTATGTATGTATGTATGTATGTATGTATGTATGTATGTATGTATGTATGTATGTATGTCTGTCTGTCTGTCTGCCTGTCTGTCTGTCTGTCTGTCTGTCTGTCTGTCTGTCTGTCTGTCTGTCTGTCTGTCTGTCTGTCTGTCTGTCTGTCTGTCTCTCTCTCTCTCTCTCTCTCTCTCTCTCTCTCTCTCTCTCTCTCTCTCTCTCTCTCTCTCTCTCTCTCTCTCTCTCTCTCTCTCAGTTTTATCGTAATCAACGAAGCTCGCCGCAACTGCTGCTCTGTCTCTCTGGTCTCTCTGGAAACCGGACTCAGACCACTAATGGACATCGATCTCTGGACAACCCCTCGGATACGACGCAGCGCTTTTGAATAAGCTGGGGCTTTGGGCTTAGCTTTAAAGTTGCGCTTTAGAAATTTAACCTTTACAATTAATATTACGACTACGACGATACTAATAAATTGAAACTTCTAACAATAGTTCACTTATATGGCTGCTTCTTGGGGTTAGCTTAATTGTGCCCTACATTATAGCCTAATAAATCTTATTTACATGTAACATTTCACGTGGGGACATGGTTAACAACCGCCGCAATCCGCCTCAGCCATGATTGACATTATCCTTTAACAGTGTCAAGATAATATCAAGTTGTGACGTTACAACAATCGCAACTATGGCAGCGCGTCCAATAACAGAGCTCACAATACATATTTAGTTATAGCACACTATACAATATCCTTTAATATGGGTTTAAATTATTCATCACGCCATCTGTTATTTCTCACTTTATTAATTAAACAGCCGAATAACCAACCAAGTATACTTTAGCGGAGTTTTCGCTTTGAGAGATTCTCATAAATCCTAGATACAGTAATTATTTAACCACGTCACAAGGTGGAAGACGCAAGATGAAATGTCATATTTAGCATGTGACAGTTACAGCAACATGTTAGAAATAGTTTAGTACATTGCAAGCATGCCAACATAGAGGCCACATAGGATCAATATCCCCAAATGGAGCCTGTTTATAGCCGAGGTGTAGATGGACCATATAGGGACCCATTTGAAAATATGGGTATCACATGGGTCCCATATTACATAATTTTCACTCAAATTTTTCAGCTGATTAGTCGCATTTTAACGCATGACGAGGATAAATGCCTATCCTGCTGAGACATTAGCTTTAGTTCTGACGCTGCAATTTTCTTCTGGACATTTAACTCTTACTTGTACACTCCTAACTGTCTTCTTGGTATTCGTGTACGAGAAACACGGAGTATGTAACAAGATTGTAGCTGTAGTTGGGTTTACGTAAAGACGTAAGTAGTAAGTAGACCCAGAGTTCTGGCACATCAATTAGCGTCCGACCCAGAGTTCTGGCACATCAATTAGCGTCCGACCCAGAGTTCTGGCGCATCAATTAGCGTCCGACCCAGAGTTCTGGCGCATCAAATAGCGTCCGACCCAGAGTTCTGGCGCATCAAATAGCGTCTGACCCACAGTTCTGGCGCATCAATTAGCGTCCGACCCAGAGTTCTGCCGCACCAATAAGCGTCCGACCCAGAGTTCTGGCGCATCAAATAGCGTCCGACCCAGAGTTCTGGCGCATCAATTAGCGTCCGACCCAGAGTTCTGCCGCACCAATAAGCGTCCGACCCAGAGTTCTGGCGCATCAAATAGCGTCCGACCCAGAGTTCTGGCGCATCAATTAGCGTCCGACCCAGAGTTCTGCCGCACCAATAAGCGTCCGACCCAGAGTTCTGGCGCATCAAATAGCGTCTGACCAATGCTTCTAGCGCATCCTTAAGCCCTATGATATGTTTAATTAATTCTTTTATATAATTAATATAGTTTAATTATATTTGAACCCTAATTTTTACTCTTACACGATTTAATTATCTTATTGAAACATTTCAGCTGTTGAATAAACTTATTTCTCACATAAATTTTAAGTAGAGCCTACATTTAAATTATTTTGAACTTCACCAATTTGTATAGCGCCCTAGAACAGCGAGGCTTATTTGAATATGGTATTGGTTTAGCCTATTTGGTAGATATTTTAAAATATATTATGTTATAATCTAAGGTATAGTAAAAGTTGTACTCTTTCGCGACGAATTTTTTCAATATAATTAAATCTAAGTTAATTTTAAAATATATTTCTAATATGTATTACAAGCTATATTCTTACAAGCACGCTATTTGGACAACATATTTTGACATTTTAATAATATGGAAGCGTTTTAAGCAAGAAGAGAGAGAGGACCCATAAGCTAACCCGAGGTAGTCATGGATATGAATTGTTAGCAACCTCAGTTTCTTATACCCGGCATATGAGGGAAAGGCGGCCAGCCCTAACCCTCACCGTCTCATTAAAATATATTTTTAATATGCATTACAAGCTATATTCTTACAAGCACGCTATTTGGACAACATATTTTGACATTTTAATAATATGGAAGCGTTTTAAGCAAGAAGAGAGAAAGGACCCATGAGCTAACCCGAGGTAGTCATGGATATGAATTGTTAGCAACCTCAATTTCTTAGACTCGGTATATGAGGGAAAGGCGGCCAGCCCTAACCCTCACCGTCTCATCTTCCCAGCGACAGAGTTCAGTCGGTGTGCTCATTATAGCTGAGCCGGCTAAGGGGTGCAGCAGGAGGAGAAATCGAATAAAATTTCTATCCGGCCGGGGATTCGAACCCCCAGACCTCTCCATCAATAGCCTAGCGCGCTAGTCACTACGCTATCGTGCAACCCCTAACCAAAGAAGTGTTTAAATACATTTAATTACAAAACGCGAAGAAACAAAGATCGTTAGGTTCTACTGTTGGAAATATACGCACAGGCTGTCATTTATTAGCCTATAGCTGAATTCTCTAAATTATTTGCTAAGAAATACAAAACTGATAAGTAAAAGAGAAGGAAGAACTCTAAATTATTTGCTAAGAGATACAAAACTGATAAGTAAAAGAGAAGGAAGAACTCTAAATTATTTGCGAAGAAATATAAAAAATACCAAGTATGAAGACTGAAAATGCGAGCAGAATTGAAGTGAAGGTACATTTTAATGGGGAGAGGAGCGGTTGGAGCGCTGGGAAGCTGGGAAGCTGCGGGAGCAGCGGCGAGAGTGCTGAGACGCTCTGGGAAGCGCTGGGAAGCTGCGGCAGCAGCGGCGAGAGTGCTGAGAACCTGCGGGAAGCGCTGGGAAGCTGCGGGAAGCAGGGGCGAGAGCGCTGGGAAGCTGCGGGAGCAGCGGCGAGAGTGCTGAGAAGCTGCGGGAAGCGCTGGGAAGCTGCGGGAAGCAGGGGCGAGAGCGCTGGGAAGCTGCGGGAGCAGCGGCGAGAGTGCTGAGAAGCTGCGGGAAGCACCACCTTAACTCTCCAGATGCAAAGCCACTCATTTTCCAACAAATTGTAGCTCCAACGCTCTCATAGAACTATCATACAGAACAGTTTCGTCATTCACAGGCTCCAAAAAATGTTCAGTTTAGGTGGTTTTCACATACGCTTCAATCTGAAACACGTCTTTTCCAACAAATTCATTGATGTGCTTCACTTCATATATCGCAAACTCTATGAGAGTCTCCTCCGTTCGTTCGTTCGTTCTTCTATTCTCTCAGGTAACGTCTCTTCCTCTTTTACTTTTCTGAAAATTTGCTTTTTCTCTCGGGGTCTCTTGCACTGGGAGTCTGGGAGCGCTTCTGAATGGCCCTCCCGCTAGAAGCGCTTTATAAATATCCGAATACAATACAATATAATACAATACAATACAATACTATTAATCGTTTTTCTACACTGCCGTATGTAGCTCATTTTGTTCAACACTGCCCTAACTGTGGTAGTGCCAGTCCCAAGCCTGGAGAAAGGAGAAGGTCGACGATAATCATCTCTGTTATGACACAGTGTCGTTTAACAGTAACTAAACAATTGAAGCATTGATTTAAATAGACATCGTAGGTCAGATGCACTGGTAGCCACAGGATGGCGTTATAGTATGTTAAACACCTTTAAATCATGTTTGCTGGCGTTATATGTTCCACATTTTCGTTCAATCGTAGGATAAAAAACAACACGTAGATATAAATTACGTCCGCAGTTATCACGAAAGATGACATCTGCATCCCAGATGAGAACATAAGAAACACGAACCCGCAACCCTTCGATTACAGACTAACCAGCGTACTAACCAAGTAGACCACCGTTATTTTCAAGGCTGCATTATAACAAAATAATTTGATCGACGTAAACTGCCTCTGTTACCACAAGATGTCGTTAAACTCTGGATTCATCTATCCAATCACTTGAATTTTGTTGCTTAGGTAACGATATTGCTCGACGTCAACGCCCCTAGCATCCATCAAGGCGTCGCTAAACAATATTTTTGGAGTGAACTTAGTCGTTACCTTTGTTAAGTGGCCTATAGGACTAGTAGACTGCTTAATTTGTTAATGTTTTATTTTTATTATTAAAGCCATAAACGCTGCGCTTTGAATCCGTTAAAATAAGAAACTAGTGCCAAGAAAGGTAATTCCATGATTGTCTAAAATTCTATGCCTCCAAAAGAAACTATGATACTGCTGCTAGTGGAACCGGCTACTGAAATATTATTCCTGCTACTATCACTACTGCTACCACTACTTCTACTACCACAACTACTGCTACTACTACTACTACTACTACTACTACTACTACTACTACTACTACTACTACTACTACTACTACTACTACTACTACTACTACTACTACTACTACTACTACTACTACTACTACTACTACTACTACTACTTCTACTACTACTACTACTACTACTACTACTACTACTACTACTACTACTACTACTACTACTACTACTACTACTACTACTACTACTACTACTACTACTACTACTACTACTACTATTACTAGAACAACATTTGCTATTGCCAATACTATTGCGACTATTCCTATATCTACTACCACCATTACTACTACTGGAATACTACTACTACACCGGCACTAATTCTGCCTCTGTCCGTACCCTGGAAGTGCCAGTCCAAAAGCATGGAGAAAGGAGGAATGCGATGGGCTACACTGGTTTCCTGTTGCGGAACGTATTCCTGTTAAGGCCATCATTCTGACGCGTGCCTCAATGGTTAGTACAGCATATATCAGTCTCGAACAGTTGGTTCACGATTATTGCTACGTGCGGCTAGAGCCCTGCGCCGACGTCATAGTGTCGGCGGCGGCGCGCCGGTCATTTTTGGTCGGCGGCGGCGACGCGCTGACGCACAAAAATCGGCGGCGGCGGCGCCCACAAAATATCGGCGTCGGCGCGGCGCGGCGCGGCGTGCCCTAGTCAGAAACATGAGTTACCATGGGCATCCGCAGGAATTTTTCCGGAGGGAGGGGCAACATTTTTCCAGGGGGTAAAATGACGCTTTTTACATGGAAAATCTATTCACAAATCCAAGGGGAAATCCCCCCTCCCTTCCTCCGGACGCCCATGTGAGTCACTATAAGAGTTGAACAGCCGTTGGTCCTGTGACCAGTCAAGAGGGCAAAGTTCTTTAAAGCCACTCCATCACACTGAAGCTCAGCTACATATAAAGGGACTGAAAGTGAAGACACATTCAGACATTTGCCTTACAAATATGAACTTCCTTAATCACACTGCACATCTGTATAGGTATTGGCAAATTGTAATCAGATGAAGCAACATGCATTGCATATTGCATGAATACACTTGCATATGCACTGATACGGTGTAGCCCTACACACCAAGTCACATGGGAGATTCTGGATAACAGCATCCTCCCAGTATGAGACGCTGCTGAAGCCTTGATGTGAAATGTTAATATATACGTTTTCCTACGGTAAGCCACTGGCCGAGTGGCCTCACTCCTGTTAAATTTTAAATGAATTTACCAGGTGGTCTGCTGCGCGTTTGATTGGTACCACGCCATTTAAAGTTTCCACATATAGACCACTGTTTGTATCAGACTAAACTGAAAAAGACCATTCTTGATACTATACATACTAAGTCAAAGACTTAACCTGTGTCAACTGATACTGTTTACCTGAATAGAATCCAGCCAAAAGTATAATCAATTATACCTTCCCTTCTACAGGATTATTACTTAAATGGCATATCTTGATATTAAGAGCACTCATAAACTCCTCTAAACTTACAACATTAAGCCCACAGTTTACACCATTGTAATAAGACCACAAACATCAAAGACTACAATCAATAAGTTATGGAAGCTATACAACATAAAGGTACGAATGGGGGAATACTGGAGTACTGTGTACACATACAAAGACATGCATTGCATATTGCTTCTGTTGTCAAGGTATTAAGGAAATGGCAACAGGAGTGTCAAAACAATGGCTTCTTGTAACAAGATATCGCTTTAAATGACTGTGTGTATCATGGCACAAAGATAAGATCATCAGAGTATAAGGAAAACGAATTTAGTTAGGAAGACAATGCGTTCTTAGTATCAAAATAAAGACCACAAACATTGTAATCAGCTATGTTCACTCTGTCTTTTTCATTAACAAACGAGTTCATATCAATCAAAGTGCCATTTCTGAGAATAGTTTGCTTATTTTTGCAATATCATGCGAAACATGAAAACTGTAACAGTAACAATTAAGCATATCAAACTGGTATCGGCGGCGCGCCGACAAACAAATATCGGCGGCGGCGGAGCCCACGAAATGTCGGCGGCGGCGGCGCGGCGCGGCCGGCACAGGGCTCTACGTGCGGCCCATGGAGATATGCAGTTGCCACGCTGTCGCATTGCTACTCGTGACTTTGACCGTCCTTCCAGAACAGTCTGCCATTGTCCTAACGGATTGTTGTCTTTGACTCTGTGCAGCATATATGTGTAAATGTCTTTAAGAACACTTTGTAATAAACCGTAATTAACCACCGAAACATTTGACTTAATCCGCCACTGTCTTTTTCGAGTGGAGCCAGTGCCATGCGTGGATCAAATAGGAGGGCGACGCTAATCAACTTTATTATGACACAGTGTCGTTAAACAGCAAATTACCAACCAGTTATTTGCTGGTGTTAATAACAACGGTGCCTCACAACTTACTTACTAATCACGATAAGTCTTAGAAAACAGGTAAGCCTTAAGTTTGGAACTGAGTCGGCGGATCGAATCGCGGAAGGGAGACTTTAATGGATTTAACAACATAAAACGAATTATACAAAGCTGTCGAAATTATTCACTATTTTCCTGCTGGGATCTGAAAAAGAAAATAATAATTATAGCAACTGCTCGTACTCTGGTATTGCCAGTCCAACGCCTGGATACGAAAGGAGGGCGATGCCAGCCAATCATAGGCCTATTTGTTAGGAAACAGAGTCTTTAAAAGCAACTAACCAACCAATCGCAGTTCCGATCTCACCTTCTGTTCTAGTAAAAATTGCAAACAAATTGATTTTTATGGAAGTCCAAGACCTTAAACTGCTGGATCCAATCTAATAAAACATATTATTATGACAATAACTAAAAGATATACAGCAAAGGCAACTATGGCCTAACAGCCACAGCATGACATCAAAATTTCGGTGCAACTAATTATTTATAGGCCACGCATCGACACCTTTTAATTGTACGTTTCCTAATATAATATTAGATAGCTCAATTTGTTCAATCATAATATGTTTTACAAAAGTACCACAGTAAGGTCAATGGTTAAAGTACTAACAAGATCTAACTAATAAAATATGATCTAATATAATCTAAATGTCGATGGTTCCTATTAAGGTTCAACCTATTAGAGAACATCCAAGAGCGAAGATCTTGAGGAAGGCAGTCAATGGAGCAAACAAGAAGTTGGTCAGCTGCCAAGGTCGTTTATGTCGCCCTTTTCCAGGCTTTGGACTGGCACTTTCAGAGGACGAGCAGTGGCTGCGTTTCTTTCTCATGGGCTGATGAATCCAGAGCTGTTTAAGGTCATCATAAGCCAAAAAAGACCGTTGACGTCGACAGAATTTATTTTGACATATATAGACTATAATACACCATTCGTGAGGAAATTAGTTTCAATTGGCACGCTTTTAAATAAGGGTGTTTACCAGATAAGGACAGCAACTGTTGTTTCTCAGCGAAAGGAGAGGGAGGAGGATCCAGTGTTGGCGTCCACACAGCACACACACTATTTTTCCATATTATAACTTCACTCAAGTTTTATTATTTTGACTCTTCGAACTGAACCCGTAAAAGACGAAACTCGGCTGGAGATGTCGTTTAGTCTATATGTAGCGGGAGTATAAACCTATCAAAGGTGTCCAGTGGAAGTGTCAGATTTTCTGTAGAAGGCGATTATCCATGATAAAGTTCCTGGATTTGGAGCTCAAGGAAGAACTAGAATGGAATTAATTTATAAGATAAAGTTATGGACATCTTTATCATTTGAAGGGTTTTTGACAGAGACAAGGAACAGAAACGGATTGAATAAAATTGTTCATCGTTCGGCCAATCCACGGATTAAGGACGGTTGAAGGCAATTAATACAACTGAAACGTTATTATACGATTGAACGAAAATGAAGTAACATATATAGGAAGTTCAGACCTGCATTACTATTATTATGCCATACAAACGGTGAGAATTGTTTGAATTTATTAAACACCTCTTTTAAGAATGTTGTTCCCCTATAAATAAAGTCAGCAGAGCAGCGATTTATTGTTGCTGTACATACCGTTTCGTGGACCACTGGTGACTATTTGGTAACTCGAGCTTTTTAAAATCGTAAGCAAGCTCTCAGGTCAATAAAATAAAGTAAAATAAGAACACTTCGCTTAGTAACATAGATCGTTGTCTCTATCGTTAAGTAGTCCTACTCGATAAAACTGATGACATGTAATTCGGTCACTGCACACAACAACATAAATCACTTCATTGGACGTAATATATTTTCAGTTGTCAACTCTATTTGATAGTTAGCAGTTAATCAACCAGCAATTACGTCTTGATTATTAAAAGCGTCGGTGATAAGCTGGTATTCGTAACACGGTTGCTATGAAAGTGAAAAATTTGCTCATTTACTTTAAAATAGCACGCTTTCCAATTAGACACCTTTAATACGATTTTCAATTTTGTTATATATACAGACACAACTGCCATTTTCTTATTTCTCCTGACAGTAGTGAATCCTAAACAACAGCGATGAGTCATCGATGAGAAACACATCAGTTTTAATATTTGAAATGAAGCAACGAGAAAAGTCATCATCTCTGCTGCTGTTGTTGTCGTTGCTATTCCTTCTCCTGCTCCTCTTCTTCCTCCTCCGCCACTTCCTCCTCGTCTTCTAAAACGTGCTCAGCATTTCTTTTCTCTTTCTTCACTTATCGCTTTCCTTCCCCGTTTCTCCCTCTCTCTTCTCCAGTTTACAGTACTTACCCAGGCTACGATCCTCTCAGACACGTTACCTCATACTACGAGAAAGTACGACAGTTATCATCGTGGTCGTTGTTGTCGTCGTTGTCATTGTTATCGTCATTATGACGTAAGTTAATATTTATCCTGGTTGAGTTTATTATCATAATTGCTCATCTTCAAGAGAAGCAAGTAAGTAAGTAAGTAAGTAGCCTTTATTTGCATATGACAAGCGCACATGCATTACATGTATACAATGATTACACACATTTTGAAAACAAACCTATAACATGAAAACAAAACTATAACATGAGCAACTTATAAGGTCAAGCACCATAGAGTGTCTATTTATACGGTAGCGTAAGAAAGGCAAGGTAAAAAGGCAGCGAAGGTAAGAAAGGTAAGGCAATGAAGATTATGTAGCGGAGTTAAGCTAAGGAAACTATGGTAAAGAAAATCAGATAATGTATTCAATCTTATATTTCGCGCCTCTATCGACGTCAGCCAAACAGATAAGGTGGACTGTTTATCTTAGCAGCACATAAGAAAACTGTGTGTCTGGGGTAAACAGGTCGTAGGTCGTTAAGCGCTTCCATTGTTTGCCTTTCGTCCAGAGGTATTGAGAGGATTCTTGGAGAATGAGGCGCCGTTATTCCCAAAACCAATTCTCTATCTGAGAGATAGCTGGCGACTGTGTGAAAATGAGCTTTTATATAATTTAATGGCTCAGCGATTTCAAGGTGTCGAAGCTTGGCCTAAGATTATTCATAGTTTCGAACATTTCTTCTTTATATCTTAACAGAGTATAAGCATCGAATGTCCTGATAACGATTAAATGTGAACTAATGTAATGTTGAGGTGCTACGGCATTTTCTATAGCGCGTCTTCTATTTGTCAAGGAAGTAATTACGGTAAGATATTGTAAAGTAAATGAAATAGGTGAGATAACCTAATACGTAGAAAACGGAAGACTTCGTACGCCATCGATTACGTGTGTCTGTCATCAAGCCTTTCGTTCTGCACTTCCGCTAGTCACATGATCTATCAAAAAGTCCCGTAGTTGGCGACCTTGGCAGACGATTTGTCCAGGAGCAATTGGACAAAGACACCCGTATCGATTACGATTGACTCGATGGGGACTCCACACATTCGCCTCCTTCTTCTCTCCTCCTCCTCTCTCCTCCTTCTTTCCTCCTCCTCCTCCTCCTCGTCTTTATAACTCTGTTTTAGTAATTCACTCTGAGTGTCTATGTTAATTGGAGGTCTCTAGAAAAGGTGTTTCAAAATTATATACTACGCAAGAAGTACACTTGGTTAAACTAATTCGTTGCCAGACACCAGATGTTCATAATATGTTAGAAGTTAAATACAAAGAATCTATACAACGACCAATAATTATAGTGTTCTCTACGGAACACCCATAATTATATCGGCGCTACAGGATATTAATTGTCCCTGATTTTCGTTCATCGTTGTCTCGTGAGATGTAAAAATGTTGAACCTCGTGAATTCTTTCCTTCTAATTATCAAATATAAGTCAAACGACGATCGACAACAAAACCAAGATCACGATAAGACAACATTGTTTCTCCCGACTGACAGAATTATAGTTTGATATCTCAATAGCATAAAAAATTTAAAAGTTGCAAAGTTCTAGAAATTTCAATCGATAAAACGATATTCGGCAAAAGCTGCTTACAAATGGAATACTAAACTTCATTGCTAACAAACTATGAATTAATTAATATAACAATACAACAAAATCTGTCTTTATTGACTTTATTCATAGTCCCACTTCTGGTAAGCACATATCCAACGGAAGCAGT
Organism: Allolobophora icterica; assembly: GCA_963556255.1. Classification (NCBI taxonomy): domain Eukaryota; kingdom Metazoa; phylum Annelida; class Clitellata; order Crassiclitellata; family Lumbricidae; genus Allolobophora; species Allolobophora icterica. Next base: position 4,656,713 of record OY744603.1, read on the forward strand.
CGATCACTTCAGCCGCCATTAAACGCAATTAAATAAGTAAATCTATCAGTAGATCGAATGAATTAATAAATAAGGAAAATACAAAAAAAATCCTCCCATTTGTGTTATTATGGTATAGACTCTGAATGTCGATAGGCACAGGAAATGCAGCGCTTGTATATATTAAGTTGCGATTAGACACCTTTTTAATAGATGTTCTCGATATCATATATAAGTCGTTTCGTTTCACCAGATGTGGGAAACTCCATATCCACTAAAAGGTAGATCGACGCAACGCCTTGACAACCATAAGATGTCGTTAAAAATGGACATTAAAACAAACACAGACACAGAAGGAAAGATATTCTCAGTATATATGCGACCTATTTCGACACTTCTATAGCGCCTCAACTCTTGAACTCGTTGAAAGAAGAGTCAATCAGGCTCCTGTAAAGATGAAGCCAAGTCTTTCATGTAAACCGTATAGAAAGCCTCTTTGCTACTAATAATAGGCTAGACTTAGGACACTTTAAATCGTCTTAACTACTCTTCGTGTTTATTTTTTCTGTGTTTATTATTGGAAAAATCTATCATTAAAGTTAACCTATAAACGGCCGAGGCAGCCATGAGATTAACAACTGGATACAATAGTTGTAATCTTTGTTTTACTTATTTTCCAAATTGCACGCGTAATTATAATGCATTGTACGAACAATAAGCTGATAATTCTCTGTCTCTGTCTGTCTCTGTCTGTTTCTCTGTCACTCTGTCTGTCCTTCTCTATTTTCATGTAACCTTCTCGGTGTGTTTCTTTCTGTCTCGGTCTGTCTATGTCTATGTCTGTCTCTCTGTCCCTCTCCATTTCCCTGTCTCTGTCTCTGTATCTCTCCTTCTCTACCTGTCTCATTTTGTTCAAAAGATACTTTGTATTTGACATTAATAATAATACATGTAAATTACCAGCACAATTGGGAAGAATACTTGTGGCAACGATCAACCAGAAACTGTCCAAGAACTCCTATCCAATAGATTATATGACCACGCACTATATTCTATAGTAAGGAACATATTTTAATCCTTTATATTTAGAAAAAATCCTGCCTGCCAGATCCTGCAATGGCAGGGACCAGTGTTTGGGTAGCCGGCTCGCAGTAATACCACAAAAGCAGCTCTAAGACAGTTGAATCATCAAAACCATTAACCAAAAACTTGTGTTCATATGTTTTTAGAGAAAAACATTATTCTAACATCATGCATAGTTGTATACTGCGTGATTGGCCATCATCTTATATATAGTTAAAAGTGCTCCCCAATTCCAATAAATTACAACAATTGCTACATTAACTTCACCACTGCTTCTACTCTTGCAGTGCCATTCCAAAGCCTGAATAAAGGAGGAGGGCGACGCTAATCATCTTTGTTATGACACAGTGTCGTTAAACATCAACTAACCAACTGCTACATTGTTTTATGTATCAAACGCAGTTCAGATGCACTGGTAACCAAAAGATGGCGTCATGGTACGTTAAACACCTTTTAATCGGTGTTCATGGCGCTATATATTCCAAATTTTTGTTCAATCTCTAGATCGCTGCCTTAAGGAAGGAAAATTATGGTCTACAGTTACTACGAAAGAACAAAGAAAGACAAAGAAAACTTTAAAAACAATATAAAAAAAAGCAGAAAAATATATGTATAATCATTCGAGAAAATTAAAAAGAATTCTTAAAGAAGTGTAGAATATATAAATAATTATGCATAAAAGTACCTCTTTCAATCGTACCGCAGAACTGTAATAATTATTGGCATATTACACACGTTAAGGCGTTAGAAAATTTTCTTCTATAATCGTTACCGATTTAATGTATTTAAGCTCTACCATTATAAAAGGTATCCAATTGGAAACGGTGTTTAGCTATCGTTCAAGACGTTAGGATGACTTAAGCGACAAAATTGGTGAATAATATATATATACGAATAAGGTGCCTATTAATAAGAGTTAATTAATGCATAAAGATATTATGTAGCCGAAAGCAAATTGATTTGATTTAATTACTGTGCTTTGAAAGCCTGGTTTGTTGTACACTATTGTAATTATGTGTTATGCATTAATCCATGGTATAGGATTATACGTCGACCTAGGCTACTTAGATACACAGTATTACACACGTACATTTATACATACATATACATAAAACATACATACACTATTGATTGATTGATTGAATCGTTTATTGAAGCACCACACAACAGACAAATCAAATTATGACAGTTTCGCCTATAGCATTACAAGTGCTGGCGTCAAAAGGGTAATCCAAAAGGGTCAAAAGTCCCGCTACAGCCTGGATTTCACTCTCGCGGCCAGTTCAACACACAACTTCATGATAATTTCAAACATTTCAAATCATATGCGAAGAATCTAAACAGTGCAGTGCAAGGTAAAAAAAACAGTAACAAACCACACAAACAATTAAATCTGTGAGGACCGTAGGTAGCGTTTCAATTGTACTTTAAATAAACAAAGGACAGGAGCTTGAATCAGGTCCTGTGGCAGAGTGTTCCAAATCTCAAGTTTTAGATTCGGCATTGAAACAAATTTACGATGCGAACGAAACAAGATGTAGTTGGTTTTACTTAAGTTCAAAGAAAGCTTGTTTGCTATAAACCATGATGCTATTATTTTCAGTTCACGATTTGCTCGCTCAATAAGAGAGGCAATTGATTTGTCAGACATGAATGCATTTGTATCATCAGCAAACAAAACAAAGTGAAACTGATCAGAGGTCTGTGATAAATCATTTACATATATTAAGAACAGTAGAGGTCCTAATATAGAACCCTGCGGTACACCACAACTAATGGCCTTTATGTCAGAACTACATCCATCATAACAAACATACTGCGACCTGAAATTCAAGTAGGCCCTAATTGGAAAACCACTGTAGTAATATACCCCTAATGCCATAGTGTTCTAACTTTTTTGAGCAAAATCTGATGATTCACAGTGTCAAATGCTTTTGACAGATCAAAGAAGATTCCTAGTGAGAATTCATTCCGGTCTATAGCTTCTGAGATTTTTCCTTGCATATCCAGGAGGGCCATGAAAGTGGAATGTCCCTTTTGGAATCCGTACTGGTTTACTGATAGCAAGTTCAATTTAGCAAAGTAATCCATTAGCTTTTCAAAATATTTGGAGAAGTAGGGAAGGACTGAAATAGGTCTATAGTTATTAATTTTATTTTTAGTGCCAGATTTGAACAGAGGAATGACCTTGGCAGTTTTCATATCAATCGGAACAACTCAATTGCTAAAGGAACTATTTATAATTTCAGTTAGCAGAGGGGCTACAGCCTGGATAGTGTCCTTTGCTATATGTGGTTTAATATTATCTATTCCACTACTGTGTGATGATCGAAGTTGCTTGGAGATTTCAACAATTTCCTGCTGGGAGGTCATAGTACCTGCAAATGAGGATGAGCAGGGGTTACTTAAGAATTTATTAAACGAAATTTTGTTTTCTGTAATTATAATTAATTAATTGATTCTGTAATTATAGATGAATACATATTTGTACATACACAAGTACACTTATATTATATAGGTTGATGAGCATCTCTTTCGAAAAGTTCCGGCACGGTGCTATATAACTTAGTTGTTTACACTATACGCAGCCAATTACAATCATTGGGGATTTAACCTCTCATCTGTTCAGCTGAAATAAGGCAACGCAAGGCATCTGGAAGAAATTGTTAATTGAATTATATTTAAATTAACTTTCATCAAATTTTATCCTAATTGATTGGTGATCTGGTGGTTTGGACTCTCTCTCTCTCTCTCTCTCTCTCTCTCTCTCTCTCTCTCTCTCTCTCTCTCTCTCTCTCTCTCTCTCTCTCTCTCTCTCTATGTCTCTGTCTCTGCCTCTGTCTGTCTGTCTGTCTCTCTCTGTCTCTATGTCTCTGTCTCTGTCTCTGCCTGTCTGTCTGTCTGTCTGTCTGTATCTCTCTGTCTCTCTGTCTGTCTCTCTCTCTCTGTCTGTCTCTGTCTCTGTCTCTGTCTCTGTCTCTCTCTCTCTCTATCAGTGACTGAAACAATTTCCTGGTTGATTAAAATGACTGACTTTCTTTCTTACACACTTTGCTAATTTACTCACTTTCTCAATTTGCTCGCTTCCTTTGCTCACTCGTCTCTCACTCATTTACAGTCGCTCGCACTAAATCAATCAATAACTCACTAAAAAATCAGTCGCACTCAATCAATTTATCACTCGCTCAATTAGTCATTCATTCAATCAATCACACAATCTATCCATCATTCGTTCACTCAATAACTCTCTTTAACTCACTGACTCACTCTCAGGCTCATTCAGTCAATCACAAAACATTTAATCCATCAATCAGTATATCAATCAACAGATCGAATGATATAACCAATAAATAAATAAAACCCTGTCATTTATGGTATAGACCAAGAATGGCGGTAAGCACTAGAAAATGCATCATTTGTAAATATTAGGTTGCCTTTAGACACCTTAAACTTCCTCTTACCGTTATTATATAATACTCATTTCCATTTACTCTCCAATAAAATAAGCACCTGCCCCACACAAAAGAAGATCGACGCGAACGGCCTTTGCAGCCATTAAGATGTCATTAAGTAGATAATAGGCATTTTATCGGAATCGAACTGCAGACTCTCGTTTGAACGGAGAAAGAACATTTTAAACTAACGAACCCAATTTAAGCTTATTTATTTGCTTGTTTACAAGAAATAAAGAAACTGCAACAAAAATAAAGTCTTAAACACTTTTCGTCACATCCGGTGCTTATTAGGCTTCTCTTCTAATCGAATCAGACAGAGAAAGAGACACAGACACAGACACAGAGACATACACTGAGACAGACACAGAGACAGACACAGAGACAAAGACAGATACAGACACAGACACAGAGACAGACAAAGAGACAGTCTTAGAGACAGTCGTAGAGACAGACACATACACAAACACAGAGACAATCACACAGACAGGCACAGAGATAGACACAGGATCATACACAGCGATGGACAGATATTCTCAAAAACATCTTTAGTTCTACATTCCAAGACTGAATCTCTTTACAAGCAGAATCAATCGGACTCCTAAGAAGAAGAAACGAAGTCTTAGAGGCGCTCATATAATGCATTCAGAATTTCTAAGGGTTACTATTAATACAATTAGACACCATAATAAAATTATTGCGTTTGCGACGCAATAATTGACAAAAAAATATGAGTTAACCCGCCACTTCTAGTATGTGCGACCCATGCCAGGTAGTGCCAGTCCCAAGCCCGGAGTAAGGAGGAGGGCATCGTAATGCCACAAGTTAATGTGCACTACTCTATTTATGTCAACCTAATTTTACAATTTCATTCATGCATAATGCTGATGATACTCAACGTCTCCGTCTGATTGTCCGTCCGTCTGTCTTTCTGTCTGTCTGTCTGTCTGTCTTTTTGTCTGTCTGTCTGTCTGTCTTTCTGTCTGTCTGTCTTTCTGTCTGTCTGTCTGTCTTTCTGTCTGTCTGTCTTTCTGTCTGTCTGTCTGTCCGTCTGTCTGTCTTTCTGTCTGTCTGTCTTTCTGTCTGTCTGTCTTTCTGTCTGTCTGTCTGTCTTTCTGTCTGTCTGTCTGTCTGTCCGTCTGTCTGTCTTTCTGTCTGTCTGTCTTTCTGTCTGTCTGTCTTTCTGTCTGTCTGTCTGTCTTTCTGTCTGTCTGTCTTTCTGTCTGTCTGTCTTTCTGTCTGTCTGTCTTTCTGTCTGTCTGTCTGTCTTTCTGTCTGTCTGTCTGTCTTTCTGTATGTCTGTCTGTCTTTTCACAAGATGTAGTGAAACACTAGAAACTGCTAGAACAATCTCTGCAATTGAGTGATAAGCTCGTTTTTAAGTTAAGGTGAAGTCGATGTCAAGCGTTATATTTACCTAAGTTCGTTCAAATTCACTTCAACATTAACATGTAACATAGATAAGATGCTTTGGCGGCCACAATGTGGCGACTGCACTGGAAACTTGTAATCTTAAGTTACGATTAGACACCTCTAAATCATTTATACCACCTTAATATATAGGCTATAGCGTAGCTTATTTCACTAACTTTCTTTCAAATAGAACTTTTCAAGTGAAAGTTGGGGCAGAACTTTCTGATAAATGTATACAACAGAATGGTACACCCCAGGGTTCGGTAATATCTCCTATTTTATTCTTGCTAATGATAAATGATATTGCTGCAGGTGTGGATGGTGTAGAGATGTCACTGTTTGCTGATGATAGTGCTATTTACTTAGGACATAGAAATGTTAAAATATTACAAAATAAAATTCAATTATCGATCAATTTAATACAAAATTGGTGTAATAAAAATGGTTTTAAAATATCTATTAATAAAACCACTGGAGTCCTTTTCTCCAAAAGAAAAAATTTGTCAAGGATTACTATTAAAATTGATAAAGAACAAATTAAAATGGAAAATGAGGTCAAATTCTTGGGAGTAATTTTTGACAGTAAATTGAGTTGGAAACCACATATTGATTATATAATTGAAAAATGCAAAAAGAGGTTAAATCTCATAAGAGCCATCAGTGGTTATGGTTGGGGAGCTTGTAAGAAAACTCTCCTAACCATATATAGGGCATTAATTAGATCTATTTTGGATTATGGTGACGTTGCTTATTCTTCTGCTTGTATATCGCACCTAGATAAACTCTCTTGTATCCAAACTGAGGCACTTAGATTATGTTGTGGAGCCCCTAAAGGTACTGCAGCTGCAGCACTTCAAAATGAATGTGGAGAGTTGCCTCTTCATTTAAGACGACTCCAAAATTCAATAAAATGTGGGACTAAAATTTTGGGTAATAAATTTCACATAAATACAGTAACAATGGAGAACCACTGGACAAATGTTTTTAGGACATCTGAGAGTAGGGAGCATTCCATTTATACTCGTACTTCTGAATTCTTTTCTTCACTTAATACATCTGTTATTGGCCCTTCTTTCCCTTCTGAACCTCCTTGGTGTAACAAACAAGTAGAGGTTGACTTAACTTTCAATAAATTAATAAATAAGAAAACTGATCATCCAGAATATTTAAAGCAATCTGCTTTGGAATTAGTTTCTAAGTACAACTCTTACATACATATCTATACTGATGGGTCAAAGGTAGATGACAGTGTTTCTGCTGCCTTTACAGTACCAAGTTTAAACATAGATAAAAAAATTAGATTATGTAATAACTCCAGTATTTATGCAGCAGAGTTGACTGCAATTATAGAAACTGTTGATTGGATTTTAAACTCTGAATGTTATAAGAATTGTCAATTTGAGATATTTTCTGACTCATTGAGTGTTCTTACATCAGTTAAGGAGTCTTATTCTCATTCTAGACCTGCATTATTGAATGATTTATTATTTCTTATTAACAAACTAAATTCTAATCAAATAAGATTTATTTGGATACCAAGTCACATTGACCTGCCAGGCAATGATCGAGCAGATAGTTTGGCTAAAGAAGCTCTGAGTCTTGATCATGTTAATTCTACTAATTATCTTGAACTTTCAGAAATTTTTACTTTAATGAAACTTTATATAGTAAATAAATGGCAATTAGAATATAGTAATGATAATAGAGGTCATTTTTATAAATCTATTTGTCCAATTGTAAGAACAGATATTAAATATTTAGAACCTTATAGGCATAAAGAAGTCCAAATGTCCAGATTACGCCTGGGAGTCGCAAATACCAATCAAAGGCTGTTTATTATAAAACGACATTCAAGTGGTTTATGTGATACCTGTCAGGTCAAGGATACTATTCACCATCTCCTACTTGAATGTAAAAAAGAACATATATCTAAGTTGTTGCGTGATAAATGACAGTTGTATAAAAATGAAATTTCTATTTTAAACCTTTTAACAGTAAATATGTTTCAAAACGAAGTTTATAGGTTAGTTAAAATAATTACTAAAGGTAAAATTTTGTAAATAGATATGTAAAGTTTGCTACTGTAAACAGTTTGGTTTCATCTTTGTTAAATCTGTAAATATGTAACTATTTTTTCCTTGTGCATTTTATTTTATTGTATTAAGTACTACATTATTACAATACATTTTTTTTTTATAATAAAACTCATGCATCAGCCTTAGTTATATCTTTTTTCATATTGGTTATTGAAGAACCTATATGACCATTTTCTTGCAGTTGTTAAATTTTGGGTATGTTATGTTATGTTATATATAATTATAATAAAACTCTGATGTTAGTAAATTACTTACATATATAACATATTGATTAATGAGTATTTCTGTTACTATCCTCCAACATTTGGTTCTTACATGTCGTACTTGGTATGATTTGGTTCATGTATTGGAATAAATATTACTTTGAATAGTGCAGCAGTGTTGTATTGCTATAAGGAAAATATACAGGTAATTGTGATTTGAATACATTGAAATCCAACTTTAAAGATTGTAATTATATGTTCATATATGCTTTGTTAATCAACTAAATTTATAGTTGAGTGTGTAGAACACCTGAACAGTTATTTGAAAGAGAAAAAAAACGGTATACCACATGTTTCGTTTAATGTGAATGCTGTTTATGAAATTGTTACTATTTCATACATGATATGATTGTATCAGTAGATATTACTATGGAATGTCATTGGACTGTAGATTAAGAAATAAGAAAATAGGGCCGACTGTGCACTTATATTTGAAATTGTTTAAATATTTCTTGTGTGTGGTAATTGTTCCAAAATACTGTTTAAATTGCATTGAACATTTTATTAATATGTGTATCATAAACAATATTAGATATATTGCTTTAAATGATGTGACAATAGTGATATTGTACAGCTCTGTTTAACACCTTTAAATGGTGTTTCTCGGATGCTATAAGCATTTTGTTTTCTGTGAATTGTACTTGTAAATTGTCGTCAACGGCCATTGATGTCAAAAGACGACGTTAAACTTTGGATTAATAATAATAATTATTTCACTAAAGTATTTATTATCGCGTTTTTCGTACAAGCTCCGTACAGAACAAAAGGTTCTATTATGCCAAAATAGTTTCTGTCAACGTCAACGACCTTTGATGCCATAAGTTATCGTTAAACTCTGGATCCATGGAAGCACCATTTAATAATGTTTCCTTTCGAAACTTTAACCCATTAGTGCCTAATGTTCCACAAGTGGAACATTCCACTAAAAGTGGTGGCAACAACCTGTACTTTGTTTTTTGCTGTTGTATGCTACATTATATTATTGGTCTATGTTGGTGTTTATAGTTTCATCTATGGTTTACCAAGTTGAGCGATAAATAAGTGTTTTTTCAAATTTTGTAAGTATGTAAACGTTCAATTATAAAATGTCATTTGTTTCAATCGCCGGAAAAAAGAGGTAAGCTATCCACAACTGTTAGATTTGTTGTAATTTGATGTTTCCTGTTTTATGAGCACTCTCCGTTCAGCATATAATGATTTACAATCACTGGTTTTATATAAACACCGCATGTCTGACATGTTCCACTTGTGGAACATTGGGCACTAGCAATACCTTGGCTGTAAAGACAGTTACAGTATAGCCTGCCTGCTAACGTACCAGTCCATGCTGACTTGCAGCTAAATATATATTTTGAAGTGAGCAAATATAAAGTATAGAAATGGATATGTAGCACAGTTGCTGTACTATTAGCAGATTGCTGTCAGTAAATGAAGTTCTCGATCAGCTGGAGCGAGAAAACTTTTTCAACGCTGACGTTTTCATACTGCCACTAGAAAATGGCGAAAGTGACGGTGATAGCGAGAACAGCGATGATGAACAATCTCTAAGAGCCAGATCATTTGCTGACCACCTCACACAGTTGGTGAGTTGAAGGTTGTAGTTGGAATTTTGTTGATATCCGGTTATAGTACAGTGCCAAGAAGACGCCTCTACTGGAGCAGTGAAAAAGATGTCCGAAACGACATGATTGCAAATGCCATGAGCCGCAATCGATTCGATGAAATCCTGTCCAAGCTACATTGTGCAAACAATGCTGAACTGCCGGAATCAGATCGCTTCGGAAAGGTTCGACCTCTCATCAGTAATCTCAATGAGAAGTACATGCAACATTGGCGAGTCTCACAACAACTTAGTGTGGATGAGAGCATACCTTATTACGGACACCATGGGCGTAAGCAGCATATCCACGGTAAGCCAATCCGATTTGGCTTCAAACTGTGGAGTCTGAATGCATCAACTGATGGATACTGCTGTCAACTCGAGCCATTCCAGGGTGCAGGTTCAGGGATTAAAAATTTGCAGCTTGGGCTTGGTGGATCTGTCATACTTGATCTGGTTTCAAAGCTGCCTGAGGATCTACATTACCATATCTATGCAGATAATTTCTTCTCATCGCTGAATTTAGTCGACCACCTCATTCAATCATCTATCGGCTACACTGGCACAATTCGGGAAAACCGGACCTAGAAATGTCCTGTGATGGCAACCAAAGAGTTGGCCAAGAAGAAACGCGGGGAATTTGATTTTCGCAAGGATGCAGCAAACAATTTTATCCTAGCCAAGTGGCATGACAATGCCGTTGTGAGTGTCATCAGTAACTGCCACGGCATTGAACCACTCCGAAGTGCAACACGGTGGTCGGCAAAGGAGAAGAAGCGTTTGACTGTTACAGTTCCGGATGCAGTGCACCAGTACAACCGCTTTATGGGGGGCACTGACATGATGGACAGGAACATATCAAACTATCGTATTACTATTAGATTGAAGAAGTGGTGGTGGTCGGTATTCAGCTTCCTGTTGTCATCGTCAGTCGCCAATGCTTGGTGCATCCATCGGCTAATCAAAGCTGAGAAGTTGGACTTACTCAACTTCACTCGACAGATCGCAATTAGTTACCTCCTGAATTACTCAAAACGACCAGAGATAGGCTAACCATCAATGGTGTCAAAGCATGTCATGCGTAGAGTTGTGCCGGATGAAGTTCGCACATCAACTGGACATTACCCGGTCAGCAGCAGCCAGAACCGCTGCAGAGTTTGCCAGAAGAACACGTAGCGTGGCTGCGGTAAATGTCGCATCAATTTGCATGACACTTGCTTCATGATTTTCCATAGCAACTAGACCTATAGCTTGTTACAGTCATGACATAGCTATGAAAACAGTGTAGTTAACAGTATTATTGAACATCTATTATATACTCTGTTGTGATCATAACTTTTTTTGATCAATGCGATGTTGAAGTTGCATATAACAATAATGGGTATTGCATGTGCCCAATGTTCCACAAGTGGAACATGATTTCAAAACCATACTAGGACAAAACTGCAGCAACCCATTCAAAACTGAAGCTATTTTTCGTGTTCTGGCATGGGATTTTACCTTAAATTGTGTTTGAGATCCAAAAAGAAAAGTTGGGCATTAATGGGTTAAAATACATCGACGCCAACGGCTCTTGCTGCCATTAACATTTCGTAAATTTGTAAATCAATTGAATAATGTATGTTTTTTTAAATCAGCGAGGAGGAGATAATGAGCATCTCTCGTTTATTTCCAAAGTAGGTCAGGTCAATGAAAACTAGTAATAGAGTTCAGTGGGTCAGATGCCCAGAAAACCACAATATGGTGATAAGCACTGTAAATGCACCTGAAAATTCTAAGTTACGATAAGACACCTTTAAATCGCGTAAACCGACTTTATATATTCGTCAGCGTTGCGCACTCACCCATGCAGCAGGTTGGATTTGAACATTGAGGAACAAATTGAAATTCGAAAGTATTCATCCTCCACGAAATGGCCAGGACGAGAAAGTCAGACGATGTGGTTGAGCTATGGAGAAGTCTGTGGAATCAGCACACGCCGAAGGTTTTCGTTTCTCTATTGGCAACCAAAGTAATAGCTTTCGGACCGGTGTGTTCAGACTTACGAGATTTCTATAAATAAATATGGTAAAGAGTCGTGCTTAGAAATCAAAAGTTTACAATGACGATGACGGCCTCCTGTTGGAAGATTTAATAGTCCAAATATATATCAACTACTTTGCAAAAATCCAAGCCACAATCAAAAGAGCAACAATCAAAAAGTCAACTAATATCATTACAAAAAATAAAGCAATATCCAGTGTTTCATCGGGAACATGTCACTGCCAAAGACGGTTTTTCGTTTTAATAAATTTACAAACTTCACGGAGATTCTCACACACACGCACACACACACACACACACACACACACACACACACACACACACACACACACACACACACACTATTTACAGATATGAAATTATATTATATATATATATACTACGATTGAAATGTGAGAATATGTACAAAAATTAGTTTATTCAAGATTTTACATGAATGTAGCAAAGGACTACCACTACAAACAGGTGTCCTATTTTAACACAAGCATACTTGGGAAGTAGTGGATGAAAAAATTATAAATACACTCAAATGTCCTCAGATGCAATTGTTGCCAAAGGCATTGCCATTCGACACTCCAATGCAGGAGGACTGAAATTTGTGGTAGATGCAGTGGTAATCATGCCTATATAGATTGCCAGATGTGACTCTACAAAAAAGTGCTTATTTTGGCCAAAAGCACATTGCGCCTCATAAGAAATGCTCCTCATAATGAAGATAAAGTATCAATAATGATAGTGACTGGGAAAAACATTCCTCTGGCAAGTTCCTTTAACATCACCAATGAAAAACAAAACCAAAAGAAGATATCTACCATAACCCTGAAACCTACATATACTGATAAAGTATTTTAAGTGAAAATAATAAAAGGTAATGAAAATACTGACAAGGACTAGTACACACATAGGCCTACTACATGAGATAATAAATCAATCACTCTCCATCATACACACACACACACACACACACACACACGCACGCACGCACGCACACACACACGCACACACACACAACAGTAGGCCTAAGTGAGCCTATCCTTCAAATAATGCCTATTAAAATTCGACTCTGTTAACGCGCAATGTAGGACAACAAGAGGCCTCTGATTAGGTTGTACTGCGAAAGGCGCTTTATAAATGCATAAATACAATACAAACAAGAGGGATTTTGTGAAAAGCGACGCTTGAACGACACTTAGCTACACAGAGAAACCAAGATTGACGAAAGCTCTTTGCACAGTTCAAGCACGGTGCTATGTAATTATATTTAAATTAATTTCAACAATTTATCGAATGATATAAATTGACTTATGGATTGAGGCTCTGGTTTTGGAGATATTTGTCTGATTTGTTGTCAGTGATTGAAAGAAAGAATTTCTTGATTGATGATTGACTGATTAAAATGGCTGAAGGACTTTCTTACTTACACAATTAGTGAATTTACTCACTTTATCACTTTGCTTACTTGCTTTTCTCACTCACACTTACTGATTTACATTCGCTAAATTCATCAATCACTCATGCACTTAATCAATCAATCGCACTTAATCAATTTATCACTCCTCAATAATTCACACAATCACTGAATGACGCTCATTTAATCAGTCGCTCATGCATTCACTCAATCACTCTCACTCATTCACTAATTCGTTCTTTTGCTCAGTAACTCACTCGCTCACTTATTCAGTCAACCACGAAAGCATCTAATCCATCAGTAAATACCTAAGTAAATAAATAATAAATCTTCCCTCTTTATTACGGTATTCAACCTGAATGACGACAAGCAGTGATAAATGCAGTACTTCCAAATATTACGTTGCAATGAGATACCTTTTAATCGGGATTATCAAAATTATATAAAAGTCATTTCCATTTAGTCACCAATTAAATACATAGCCCGGCCTAATAAAGGAAGATCGACACGAAGGTGTCGCTAATGATGGAAACTAATATTGTTTTTAATGACTTACGTAGATAATAAGCTTTGTTTCGGAATCAAACTGCAGATATTCGGTTGAACGGAGGAGGAAATTTCAAACCAACAAACCCATGTTTATTTGCTCGTTGACAACATCGATATCTAAATATAGATATCGATGGTTGACAAGCAATAAACAAATTTAGCAACGAAAATAAACTCTTAGAACATTTCCAACAAGTCCTGCGTTTATTAAGCGCCTCTTTCAATCTTTCGATCGAATCAGAGACGATGTTTGGGTACACAGACACAAACAAACAGAGACAGATTCTCAGATACGGAAGGAAAAAAGATTGCGAAATATGTCAAAACTTCTAAAGGGCCCCAATATCTGAACCCATTCACAAGCAAAGTTACTTGCTGCTTAATTTTTATTCTTTCTATTTTAAAGATTTTTATTAGGTATTGATTGGTTAGCCATAGGAGTAGGCCTAATACATTTTACTAAATTATTAAGTTGATACTGTCACAGCATTTGAGAAACCAGGAAAGTTTGACTATTAAGCATTTCTAGTAACTTTACAATGCTTGTAACACAGATTATATGTTTTACCAACACCCTTTATTATGCCAGCAACACAGAAAAAACAACACACAGCAATACAGCCAGAGGCAAAAAACAAGAAAGAACTGCACAAACCCTTATATAGAAATCATTAGCAGTTCAGATCGATAAGCACATATCGTAAGTTGAAGAATGGCATCTTGTTTATTCACGAATAGGGCCTACCAACGCAAGGTTAACATCCCAGTTGTAATCAGGCCCGCCGAGATAGGGGCAGGGGGCAAATGCTCAGGGGCCCGGCGACTCTTTAGGGGCCCGGGCCGGGCCCGCAATCAACTTACGAGAAATATTATAATCAGTTATACAAAGTTTATGATTTATTCCTTTTAAAATACATTGTCTGACGCTTAACTACAATCAGTTTAAACTATGGCATCTGAATAAAATCATAGTTGCATATAATATATAAATATAATATTGTACGGTCGTACACGCACTTTTATTATTTCAATATGTGTTTTTTTTCGTACGACCGTACGTATATTATATTTATATAAAGCCTAAAGATAGTTTAAAGGCCCGTAACTGCTCTGCCTAGGGGCCCGTGACTGTTCTGACTAGGGGCCCGCGACTGCTCTGCCTAGGGACCCGTGGCTGCTCTGCCTAAGGGCCCGGAATTTCTGTCGGCGGCCCTGGTTGTAATTATCGATTAAGTATGTCCAAAGTACATTACATCAACATTCGATGGAAAGTATAAGCGACGTACTTTAGACAGGAATTTAAAATCCAATCTGTCCAGCCCATTAATTAAACTTTAACACGTTCTCATTTCTTAAAACAAAAATATGATATCTAATTGCTCTTCATCTGGCGACTGACAAACCGCACCTCAGATTCTGTATGACTTTGCGCGTCTTAAAAAGTGCATAATAATAATAATAATAATAATAATAATAATAATAATAATAATAATAATAATAATAATAATAATAATAATAATAACAATAACAATAACAATAACAATAACAATAACAATAACAATAATAATAATAATAATAATAATAATAATAATAATATTAATAATAATAATAATAATATGCAGAGTCCAAGCAAACATTCAATTCTTTAACTTGCGTAGCTGGTTAGGTCAAAGCAGGAAGGGGATGTGTCAACTGGGGCAAAGAATAACTCTCCTGAAAATGGAGATGAATTTCATCCAAATTGGAAGTGTGAGTTGAAATACAATTACATGCCTCAAATGACAATGACTGCCTCAAAGGACTGACATCAAACATCAGCTGATGGCCTACACATGCACACTCAATTACTTGGAAAAGTGAATGGAGTTAATTGGGTGCAACAAGTAACACCAGCTACCAGATCAATTCTTTAGAGCATCATTTACCAAACTGTTCTTTTCTTTCTTTTTCTCCTCCGTCAAGTGTTCACCGACGATGAGGCTCCAACAAAACTTCTCCATTTCGGTCGGTCTCTTGCGAGTTCTATTGCCTTTTTTAACTCCCATCCTCTGTCTTCTATGTCCTCCAGTACATTATCTATCCACTTCTTCTTCGGTCGTCCCCTGCTCCTCGTTCCCTCCACTTCTCCGTGCAGCGACTTTGCCGGCATTCTTCCGCTCTCCATTCTGATCACATGTCCATACCATGTTAGTCTTCTTTTCTTTATTCTTTCCACTACCGTTTTCTTCTGTCCCAGTTCTTCTCGTGTCACTTCGTTCCGTATCTTTTCTCTCCGTGATCTATTCAGTAGTCCTCGTAGCCAACCCATCTCCGCCACCAGCAGTCTTCTCTCGTCCTCCCTTTTCACGCACCAAGACTCTGCTCCATACATAAGGACTGGTATTACCAGTGTTTCATATAGCTTGGTTTTTGTTCTTATTGAGATGTTGCTTGATCTCCATAGTTTCCTCAGCTTCCCAAACATTGCTGATGCTAGCCCAATTCTTCTCCTTATGTCCCTTGTCGATTCTGCATCTTCCGTAATTACACCCCCAAGGTACACAAATTCCGCCACCTGTTCCAACTCCTCTCCTTCCAAGGTGATGGTTATCTTCTTTTTTCCTTGCCAATTGTCATTGTTTTGGTCTTCTCTCCGTTGATCCTAAGCCCGAATCTTTTACTACTTTCGTGTACCCTGGTCGTTAGTTCCTGTAGTTGGCTTTCGGTTTCCGCCATCAGGTCTATATCGTCTGCAAATCTTAGGTTGTTGACTATTTCTCCATTTATTCTCACCCCTATTTCTGTATCTGCCAGCGCTATGTCCATCATTGCCTCCAATATCAGGTTGAATAGGTATGGGGATAGACCGCAGCCTTGTCTTACTCCAACATGTAGGCCTACTCTGAACCATTCCGTTAGCTCCCCGTCTACTCTCACTGCGCTTATCGTTTTACTGTACAGGTCCTCCAGTAGTTCCACTAGCTCTTCTGGTACTCCGTAGTTCCTCATCACTCTCCACAGCCCCTGCTGCCAGACACTGTCGAAAGCTTGTCTGAAATCTATGAAGTTGTTATATATCACCTTGTTCTTTTCATAGTACTTCTCCGACAGTTGCCTAATTGTGAATATTTGGTCCACTGTTCCCCTTCCTCTTCTGAATCCCGCTTGTTCCTCCCCCACTATTTCCTCCACATACCTCCGTAGTCGTTGTTGCAGGACTCTGGTGTACACTTTCCCAGGTACGCTTAGGAGGCTGATTCCTCTGTAGTTGCTGCAGATAGTCTTGTCCTTTTTCTTATGTATGGGGACTATGATCGCCTTTCCCCAGTCCTCCGGGCATTTCTTTCCTTGGTATATCCTGTTGCACAGGGTGTGCATCATCTCTACTGAGCACTCCTCTCCTTCCCTGATCATTTCTGCTGTGATGTTATCCTCCCCTGGTGCTTTCCTCTTTTTTTGGTTTTTTATCGCTTCTTCTATTTCTCCTCTGAGTATGTGACCCAGTCTATCCTGGTTGTTATTCTGTGGCATTTCCTCCAGGACCGTGATGTCCGTTGGATTCTCTTCGTTGTACAGTTCCTCGAAGTGTTCTCTCCATCTTCCTCTGACCTCGTCCTTGTTCTCTATCTTTTCGCCCTCTTTGTTCCTTATTTCTGACGATTCGCTGCTCACCGTGCCACATATTTCCTCCGCCATTCTGAACAATCCTCTGGTGTCTTGTCTCTCCGCGCTATGCTCCGCCTCTGTGCATTTTTCCTCTATCCATTGTTCTTTACATTGCTTTGCCTTCTTTTTGATTTCTCTAGTTATTTTGTTGTATCTTTTCCTGTTTCCTTCGTTGTCCATTTTGGTCCTCCTTAGATCTTTCCTTTGGTCACTTAGCCTAAGCACTTCTTGTGTTATCCACGGTTTCCTCTTTCTTGTTTCTCTGTATCCCAACACTTGTCTTGCCGTCTCGTTGTAGATTTCTCTGATCTCCTTCCAAGTCCCCTCCACCGAGGTTTCAGCTCCCTCCTCCTTTTCCATGGCCTTCTTCCATTTCCTTTTTAGTTCCTCCTTGTACCTTTGTTTCATATCTGTCTCCTCCAGTTTTTCCACGTCATATCTTCTTATCTTTCCCTGTCTTCTTGCTGTTTTTAGCTTTATTCGTATGCCTGCCATTACTAGTTTGTGGTCTGACGCCACGTCCGGTCCCGAGTATGCTCTGCAGGTTGTTACACTGCTCCTCCATCTGTTGTTAACTATGATGTAGTCGATTCTGTTCTTGGTTCTGCCGTCTGGTGACTCCCAAGTCCATTTCCTACTGTCCTTCTTCTGATAGAATGCAGAGTTCATAACTCTTAAGTTGTTATTCGTGCAGAAGTTTAGCAGTCTTTCGCCTCTCTCGTTTTCCTCCCCATATCCGAATTTTCCCAGTGCTCCCTTCCATGTTTCCCAGTCTCTCCCCACCTTTGCGTTGAAGTCACCCATTATGATCAGAATCTCCTGGCTCGGTATGTCCTGTATCATTTCTTGTAGGTTCTCGTAGAAGTCTTCTATCTCTTCCTCTGTTGAGGCCGCTGTTGGTGCATACACTTGAATGATCGTCGTCTTTCCCATCGCTGTTCTGAATCTTGCTTTGATGAGTCGTGACCCCCTTGTTGCATAGCCTATCAGGGCTCTAGTTGCTTTCTTATCCATGATCAGCGCTACTCCTTCTTGGTGCTTCCCATCTTCTCTTCCTGTGTATATGATCTTATAGTCATCCTTGTTCATCTCTCCTGTCCCTGTCCATCTCGTCTCTGCTATTCCCATGACGCTCCATCTCAGCTCTCTAACCTGGTGTAGTAGTATGTCCAGTTGTCCAACTGCATACAGCGTTCTCACATTCCATGTTCCCACGAACATGGTTTCTTTACCGTTGAAGATCTGATCTTTTAGATCTCCTTTTATCTTCTGGGTTCCAGGATTTCTCGGGATGACGACCTGAACGGCCCGGTTCCCTCCTCCGTTCCTGCCGGACGCGGTGTTCCTCTGTATTTTCAGGGGAGCCCCGTTAACGTCGTTATCTGCATTCTTTAATTTCGTGTTCATTTTGTTAGGAGTTTCTTGGTCTCTTGCCAGGCGGTGACCAGTCCTCTCCTGGTAGGGTAAGGAGATCGTTGGGCCATTTTGGCCTCTTCCGGTCTGAGGTGTCCTTCCAACACCTGCCTCCTGCGTTGGCCAGCTGTTTCGGGGTTCCTGGTGAGCCTTTCCACCTCGCGAGACGCCCAAGGTGGTTCTTCGACCAAGGTCTTCGACCAAGGTCTTCACCACTGATGGCATAGCCCCACCAGGCTATCCCTTACTTGGCTGTTCACCCTCTCACCGCGGTGAGGTGCAGGTAGGGCTTTGAGAAAAAAAAAAAAAAAAACTGTACAAAATAAGATTTAGCAGAGTTACACTCAAGTGACATTGCACTGTCAGATGCATTGCAAGCATTCAGCAGGACTTGAAGACCATGTACCGAGGGGATGGTACAATAATGTTATCCTCATACAGAAAGCGACCATGGAAATTGTTTTTTATGTGACAGAACGCCTTAAATTAGCAACAAATACATTCTTAAGGAGGTTAAGCAGAACAGGAGACATGGTACTGCCCTGCCTGATACCATTGCCAATGTGCAACTGAGAAGACAAGCTACCTACCATCCATGTAACTGATACAAAAAGCTTACCATATACCAATAAGAAACAATATCAACAATTGTCACAGTAATACCATTGCTAAGGAACTCCACTATAAAACAACTTAAAATGGTTCACGCTTTGCTTTTCTCAGGTCAAGTGGTTGTTGGTTCAAGTGGTTAAAACACTAGTTATGTTATATATGTGTCACCTACCCTCAGCCATCAAAGAGTCATTTGTCCTATGATAATAGCTTCATATTCTGCTGTAATTTGTGGAACTTATATCTACTTCGACACCCGTATACTATATAGTTGATCATTTTCTTAAATCACAATTAAGTTTTTCAATCTTTCTTCAGTCTTTAACAATGGCATTACACTTCAGCATAGGAAAACAAATAAGTCACCAGGTTGACAAAAGCGATGGATAGAACAATGCTCTAGAAATTCTTTATGTGAATCCAGCATTTCATCACATATTCCACATCCAAAAGATTTTCCCAATGACTGTTCAGCCTCCTCAGGTGATTTGAATTTGTTAAAATAAAGACATTCTCCATGACTAATTTTCACAAAAGGACTTATAATTTCATTAGAATCATGATGCATGTTTCTTGACAAATGTCCACGTGGCTCATCAGTAACGCTTGCACTGCCAAATGTGAAGCATTGATCAGATAGCTTAGCAATTACATCACTTTCCATATTAAGATCCTGTGGCTCCATTTCTGCATGGCGTTTGAACTGCTTGGTTGAAGAACCACTCTTTTTATCAGGTTTCTCAGACATATGTCGCTTTCCACCTGTATGAGTTCTACTGTGTCTCTTTAGATTTCCAAGTTGTGTGAATCCTTTATGACAAACGACACATATGTATGGTTTCTCTCCAGTATGGGTTCTCACATGCTTTTTCATTTCACAACATTGAGCAAATGATTTTTGACATAACTGACATTTGTATGGTTTCTCTCCATTATGAGTTCTCATGTGTGTCTTTAAATGACTACCTTGAGCAAATGATTTTAGACATAACTGGCATTTGTAGGGTTTCTCTCCAGTATGGGTTCTCATGTGTCTTTTCAAATGACTATCTTGAGCAAATGATTTTTGACATAACTGACATTTGTATGGTTTCTCTCCAGTATGGGTTCTTATGTGCTTTTTCAGATGACAACCTTCAGCAAATGATTTCTCACATAACTGACATTTACATGGTTTATCTCCAGTATGGGTTCTCATGTGCATTTTCAGATGACTATCTCGAGCAAATGATTTCTGACATAACTGACATTTGTATGGCTTCTCTCCAGTATGAGTTCTCATGTGCTTTTTCAGATCACTACCTCTATCAAATGATTTTTGACATAACTGACACTTGTATGGTTTCTCTCCAGTATGGGTTGTCGTGTGCATTTTCAGATGACTATCTCGAGCAAATGATTTTTGACATAACTGACATTTGTATGGTTTCTCTCCAGTATGGATTCTCATGTGCAGGCTCAGAGCACTAGCTCTAGTTAATGATTTTTGACATAACTGACATTTGTATGGTTTCTCTCCAGTATGGGTTCTCATGTGTGTCTTCAAATTACTACCTTGAGAAAATGATTTCTGACATAACTGACATTTGCATGGCTTCTCTCCAGTATGAGTTCTCATGTGCTTTTTCAGATCACTAATTCTATCAAATGATTTTTGACATAACTGACATTTGTATGGTTTCTCTCCAGTGTGGGTTCTCCAGTGTCTATTCAGATGACAACCTTCAGCAAATGATTTCTCACATAACTGACATTTGTATGGTTTCTCTCCAGTATGGGTTCTCATGTGCAGGCTCAGAGCACTAGCTCTAGTTAATGATTTTTGACATAACTTATATTTGTATGGTTTCTCTCTAGTATGGGTTGTCGTGTCCATTTTCAGTTGAATAACTCTAGCAAATGGTTTTAGACATACCTGACATTCGTGTGGTTTCTCTCCGGTATGGTTTCTCATGTGTATTTTTAGATAACTACCTTGAGCAAATGATTTCTGACATAACTGGCAACTGTGTTTTTTTGTCATATGAACCGTCAAGCGACCTACTCTAACAAATGATTTCTGAAATAACCATCATTTGCTTTTCTTATCTCTCGTATGGTTCCTTGTACCAGCTGTCAGACTTTCAGCTTGAGCAAATGATTCCTTAAATAATTGACGCGTATGTGGTTTTTCGCCGAAATTCGTCCTTGTATGCATCTCCAAATCACCAGAATGTGCAAATGATTCTTTACGTACGTTGGATTTGGAAGTCCTTTCTTCAGCAAGAGTTGTAGTATTCATTTAAAGCAATAACTCGTGTAGATGTTTTCTGCCATGGTTGATGCAAGTCCAGCTGTCACCTCTGATAGTCTTCCCAGCATCAGCAGTTACTGACATTTATGATGCCTTCATTTAGGTTAGTGTTTCAGATGTTTCCATGATGGGTTCATGTTTAATGTGTCAATGATAATTCTTTATGGATAAAGTAAGAAAGTAGTCACACAGTTAAACAACTACTTTTTGCGACTAAATACCGAAGCCTCCCAATTTCTGTAGAATATCACAGTCTTCTGCTGTTATTCAGCAGTTATGGTAAACGATGAAGAAATAGTTGACAATAATGAAACTTGTAGGCAATATATAAACTGTAATATTCTTCTCGTACAAATCCAATTGAAGTTCCAACAGAAGGTTGTTCGTCTTTACGCACTTGCAAAAATTAAGAACAGCAATATTTAAATAGGAATTTCAATTATTTAAATAGGAATTTCAACATTTTATTGTTGTTTCCTCGAAAAAGCCTGAGTACTTTAGCATGAAGACCAGAATGTTCCCCTCTAGAGTTGAATGAATAGTTGGTGCATGTGTCAATTGTAAGGTACCGTTTCATTATTTCTTTTCCAATTTTAAACTAAGTGTTTTAATTGCTTAATAACTACAAACAGCCTGAGTACTGTAGCATGAAGACCAGAATGTTGCCCTCTAGACTTGAATGAATAGTTGGTGCATGTGTCAATTGTAAAGTACCGCTTCATTATTTCTTTTCCAAATTTTAAACTAAGTGTTTTCATCGCTTAATAACTACAAACGAGGTGATTGATTTATGATGGCATGACATTGAGTCTAACGGTATCTAGTGATTAATTTTAATATCTTCAATGATAAACTGTCAACAGTCAACGTCTAAAGCAGAATCAAACATTAAGCTCGAACTATTATATTATATTATCAGCACTATAATTCAACAAGCATTGCACTTATATGTGCTAAGGCACTATTAGACAAAATTATATAACCAAAAGTGACAAACTCGTACCAGTTTTAGTATTAGAAATCGAATTTACCCACAATTCGTTTCTTATTTTCATTCGTATAAAATGGCAAGAGATTTAAGCGTTTGATTGATGCGAAATGGAACCCAAATTTTGAAACTTCTGACATCTAGTGAATATTTTATGCGCAAAATACAAACTGAAATTGTATTTTGTGGCATCTCATTGATTTTAATAGGAAAATATGAATACAAATTTTAAAAGCAAACTCATCTCGATCTCTTAGTAATAATTAATATTTAACCAAACTTTACAAGTTTAAATAGAGATATTTCAAAAGCGACACCTACCGGTTTATACATGAAACACTCGGTTTTAAGCGTTAGGCTACCTTATCTAGAAAATAATTAAGTAAGTAAGTAAGTATATTCTTTATTACACCATTAGCAAACGCACAATGGGACAGAAGTTAGAAGCATTGATTGTAAAACATAGAAGTAATAATAAATCGAAATAAAAATGATAAAATAAGTAATTAAAAAAAGCAAGTGTTTTCTTATCATTTATGCAATAATCTAGCAATGTAACCCTTCCCCGTCAAAGAATCGCATCGTGGTATCTCGCGATTATGCCAGCGAGGTCGAAGATAGTATCCGGCAGATCGTATCGGAGGGAGCAAATCATGGAGGACATGCCCAGGGTTACGAAGGATTGCTACAAAGAGAGCATCGTCAGCCTTAGAACACAACAAGTCAAATGTAGGAGTATCAGTTGGCAGATAACCTTGTCGCTTAAGCTTACGTATCAAGGCAGAGAGACGATCTCTCTCAAGACCATTGGAAAATCCCCACCAGACTGGAGATGAGTACAACATTCGTGCCACTGTGGTGGAACGTACAACATCATGAAGGCGGCTTCCGGTTAATCCATGCGATTGTTTAGCTTTGCAACAAAATAATGTTGTTAATGTGTGAGGAGAACCCAATTTTTTCAGAAAGAGTGACTCCCAAAATTTTAATTTCATTTACACGTACGATCCCCACAATGGGCGGAGGGGTATCTAGAATTTTGGTTCGAGGACGCCTTATTGTGATTTCACAAGACTTACTATGATTTAAGCGCAAGTTGCATTTTCTGGCCCATTCAGCTATGTGGGCAAGTTCAGAGTCAGTAGGCCTAGTCGCTATGTTTGAGGCAGGAATTATCAAATAGCAATCATCTGCGTATTTGAATAATCGGTTCCCTGCATGAAGCAATTTTAGTCCAGAAATGGTGGCTAAAAAGTGGATTGGCCCAAGCCCTGACCCCTGTACAGTGCTAGCATTTATACATTTGTATGGGGAAATGATGCCACAAAATTTAGTACAGTGCCCTCGATTAAAAAGCAAAGAAAGTACCCAATTGTAAACAAAATCAGGAATAAACATGGAGGCTAACTGCTCTGCGAGGTAATTATGCCTTACAGTGTCAAATGCCTTGGAAAAGTCAAGCGATATCATGCGGGCATACGGCTCGCATGTAACTGTTTCTAGTAAATGATCAGTTATTGCTATCAGTGCCGCCGAGGTAGAACCAGATGGCCCGAAGGCATATTGGTCTGAATAAAGACTGTTCTCCTTAGGGTTTGTAAGGATTGGATAATAGTAAATTTGCACAATACATTTTTCAAAAATTTTACATAAAATTGGTGTGATGGATATTGGTCGGTAATCAGCCTGTGTCACTGGGTTAGAGATCTTTGGGATAGGAGTGATTTTACTCTCCTTCCATTGCGGAGGGATATAAGACTCAGTTAGTGACTTCTTGTAGAGATAGGAAATTGGGGTTGCCAGTAGATGAGCCATACTTGACAAGAGCCACGAAGGAAGCCCGTCTGGCCCCTCCGAAGTGCCGCGAATGGATGCTAAGGCAGAATAGACATGGTAGTCTTCGAAATCAACAGCATCTGCGGAGGTGACTGTTGCTTTTGCAGCTGGTCGTACATAGGCCTACTGATTGTCAGTGGATGTTTTGCAGTAGTGTTGATTAAGACTGTCGGCGGAAATTTTTGCCTTTGTGTATAGGGTGCTCTTTGTCTTCACCACACAATCGACGTACCTGAGACCAAAGGCGGCGTGATCCATGCGCTAGACCATCAAAGGTGTTTTTGTTGTGGTTAGCAATTATTTGGTTTAGGCTACTCGGGCGGCGAGGGCGTCTGCAGTAGTGTGTCGACCACGCCTATACTCATGGTTCTTTTTCCTCAATAGGTGCTTGAGGTAAGGTGTCATATAAGAAGGTTCACGGGCTTTGATGGTTACCTTTTTAATCGGGAAAAATTAATTTGGATGCATCCAGAGTTTCACGACATCTTATGGCAACAAAGGCCGTCGACGTCGATATAAATTAATTTGGCATATCACAGCTCAACTAATTAATTTTGAGCGAAACTCTCCTTACTTCAGCGATCTGCTGAACTGCATGTAGGCTACTTATAGGGGCCTAATTGCATTATTTGGGCCATTGGGGCGCGCCTCTGCGGTAAACCTACACGACTGGTCGACGTCAATCCGACGTTTTCTATGTCGGAAAATCGTGGATGATCTGGTTTTGCGTTTAATCTGACGAGGTGTCGCTGAGTTAGCTATCGCTTTCGATAGACTTTCGATCATTTCCCCATCGTGGCATGACTTAACATATTCATTGCAATATATATAATACAATTTTATGTACAATACGGTAGAGGCCTAAATTTTTTTTATTCTTTCTATTTTAAATATTTTTTATTAGGTATTGATTAATTGGTTAGCCATAGGAGTAATACTTTCTACTAAACTATTAAAAGTATCGTCAAAAATTTTTATCAACCAAAATATCTTTTGCTATTCAAAATTTACCTACTTTTCATAATTTTCAATCTGCTTTTTAAAATTTCCCTAGAAGCATACTTAAAATTTTAATGAAACACATACCGCTGTAGTTTATCATACACAGCAGTTGGTCTAGTGTACGCAGCAACTATGTGCCAAGTTGATACTGTCACAGCATTTGAGAAACCAGGAAAGTTTGACTATTAAGCATTTTTAGTAACTTTACACTGCTTGTAACACAGATTATATGTTTTATTAACACCCTTTATTATGCCAGCAAGACAGAAAAAACAACATACAGCAATACAGCCAGAGCCAAAAAACAAGAAAGAACTGCACAAACCCTTATATAGAAATCATTAGCAGTTCAGATCGATAAGCACATATCGTAAGTTGAAGAATGGCATCTTGTTTATTCACGAATACCAACGCAAGGCTAACATCCCAGTTGTAATTATCGATTAAGTATGTCCAGAGTACATTATATCAACATTCGATGAAAAGTATAAGCGACGTACTTTAGACAGGAATTTAAATTCCAATCTGTCCAGCCCATTAATTAAACTTTAACATGACATTGTTCTCATTTCTTAAAACAAAAAATATGATATCTAATTGCTCTTCATCTGGCAACTGACTAACCCCACCTCAGATTCACATTTCTGTATGACTTTGCGCGTCTTAAAAAGAGCATAATATAATAATAATAATAATAATAATAATAATAATAATAATAATAATAATAATAATAATAATAATAATATGCAGAGTCCCAGCAAACATTCAATTCATTAATTTGCATAGCAGGAAAAAAAGCAGGAAGTGGATTTGTCAACTGGAACAAAGAATAACTCTCCTGAAAATGGCGATGAATTTCATCCAAATTGGAAGTATGAGTTGAAATACAATTGCATGCCTCAAATTACAATGACAGCCTCAAAGGACTGACATCAAACATCAACTGTTTATAGCCAACATGCACGTACTCAAATAATTGAAAAAAATCAACCGAGTTAATGGGATTCTCTCCCAAGTAACATTGGATCAATTCTATAGAGCACCATTTACCAAACTGTACAAAATAAACTCAAGTGACATTGCACTGGCAGATGCAAGTATTCAGCAGGACTTGAAGACCATGTACCGAGGGGATGGTAAAATAATGTCATCCTCATACAGAAAGCAACCATGGAAATTGTTTGTTAGGTGACAGTCTCTATCAGAACGCCTTAAACTAGCAACAAACACATTCTTAAGGAGGTTAAGCAGAACAGGAGACATGGTACTGCCCTGCCTGACACCAATGCCAATATGGAACTGAGAAGACAAGCTACCTACCATTCTATCTAAAGTCTGCTACACAAAGCTTACCATACCAATGAGAAATAATATCAAAACTTGCCACAGTAATACCATTGCTCTGGAACGCCACTATAAAACAACTTAAAATGGTTCACGCTTTGCTTTTCTCAGGTCAAGTGGTTGTCGGTTCAAGTGGTTAAAACACTACTTATGTTATATTTTTGACACCATGTGTTATTATGATCAAAAGCCACTTTGTGCGTTTTTACTGATGAATTTCCAGACTCTACTGGCTGTTCATTGCCTTTACTGACATTGAACTCTTTCACTAAACCCATAGTCATACAAATGAAAGAACCACAATCAATGACATTATATCGTTGCACCAATGCACATATCCTCACCACAGAACAGATCAGCAAGTTGTCAGTGTAAGAGGCATGGTCCCAGCCTCTTCCTGCTTTTATAAAAAAATTGATCATTGACAGGAGCTGGTCAGGAGTTGCATCATGTCTGGTGTTGACCCTACTTCTTCCCTGACTCTCCAGCAATAGATGGCCATCATCAATGATGACAATGACATTGTAATGTCATTGTCCAGTGGAAACACTGGACAATACTCAATGTGATTTGTTCCAGTGGGTCAGAGTTGACCGAACTCTCCTTATAGTTTTCACAACTGTACTCACAATATACCCACTAACATAGAAACTGGTGAAATATCAATGGATGATGACGAATGTTTAAGGTTCTCACATAGCTTGTCTGCATAAGTTTTTAACTCTTTTGTGTTGGGCACATCGTCTGTAACTCTAATCACGTAGATGAAGTGTCTGGTGAATGTGTTATTGAGAAGCCATCTGCTAAATGTCACTGCTAAATGTCACCCTCAGCCAGGATAGAGTCATTTGTCCTAGGATAATAGCTTCATATACTAACAGTTGTCTGCAGTAATTTGTGGAACATGTATCTACTTCGACACCCATACACTTTACAGTTGATCATTATTCTTAAATCACAATTAGATTTTTAAAACTTTCTTCAGTCTTTAACAATGGCATGACACATCAGCACAGGAAAACTAATAAGTCGCCAGGCGGACAAAAGCGATGGCTAGAACAATGCTCTAGAAATTCCTTATCTGATTCCAGCATTTCATCACATATACCACATCCAAAAGATTTTGCCAGAAATGGTTCAGCATCCTCAGGTGATTTGAATTTGTTAAAATAAAGACATTCTCCATGACTAATTTGCACAAAAGTTTCATTAGAATCAGGATGCATGTTTCTTGACAAATGTTTACGTGGTTCATCAATAATGATTGCACTACCAAATGTGAAGCATTGATCAGATAGCTTAGCAGTTACATCACTTTCCATATTAAGATCCTGTGGCTGAATTCCTGTATGGCGTTTGAACTGCTTGGTTGAAGAATCGCTCTTGTTATCAGGTTTCTCACATATGTGTTGCTTTTCACCTGTATGAGTTCTTCTGTGTCTCTTTAGACTTCCAAGTTGAGTGAATCCTTTGTGACAAACGACACATATGTATGGTTTCTCTCCAGTATGGGTTCTCATGTGCAGGCTCAGGTCACTACATCTAGCTGATGATTTTTGACATAACTGACATTTGTATGGTTTCTCTCCAGTGTGGGTTCTCATGTGCCTTTTCAGATGACAACGTTCAGCAAATGATTTCTCACATAAATGACATTTGTATGGTTTCTCTCCAGTATGGGTTCTTATGTGCATTTTCAGATGACTATCTCGAGCAAATGATTTTTGACATAACTGACATTTGTATAGTTTCTCTCCAGTATGGGTCCTTATGTGTGTCTTCAAATGACTACCTTGAGCAAATGTTTTCTGACATAACTGACATTTGTGTGGCTTCTCTCCAGTATGGGTTCTCGTGTGTGTTTTCAGCTGACTACCTCCAGCAAATGATTTTAGACAAAACTGACATTTGTATGGTTTCTCTCCGGTATGTGTTCTCATGTGCAGGCTCAGCTCACTACCTTGGGCAAATGATTTCTGACATAATTGGCATTTGTATGGTTTCTCTCCATTATGGGTTCTTATGTGCCTTTTGAGATTAATACATTGGGCAAATGATTTCTGACATAACTGACATTTGTATGGCATTTCTCCAGTATGGGTTCTCATGTGTATTTTCAGATGACCATCTTGAGGAAATGATGTCAGACATGACTGACATTTGTATGGTTCTTCTTCATGGTTCATGTGCAGGCTCAGATCACTACCTCTAGCAAATGATTTCTGACATAACTGACATTTGTATGGCTTCTCTCCAGTATGGGTTCTCATGTGTATTTTCAGATAACTACCTCGAGCAAATTGTTTCTGACATAACTGGCACCTGTGTGTTTTTTTGCCAGAATGCTTTCTCATATGCACCATCAAGCAACCTACTCTAGATTCCCGACATTACTGGCATATGCTTATCTCTCCAGTATGTGTTCTCATGTGCAGGCTCAGAGCTGTAAGATATTCACCTTGAGCACATGATTTCTGCAATAATTGACGTTTATGTTGTTTTTTGCCGAAATTCGTCCTTGTGTACATCTTCAAATCACCAGAATTTGCAAATGATTCTTTGCATAAGTTGGATTTGGAAGTCTTTCTTCAGCACGAGTTGTAGTAATAGCTTGTGTAGATGCTTTCTGCCAAAGTTGATGCAAGTCCAGCTTTCAACTGTGATAGCCTTCACAGGAACAGCAATCAGCAGTTAATGAC
This sequence comes from Allolobophora icterica, assembly GCA_963556255.1. NCBI lineage: Eukaryota > Metazoa > Annelida > Clitellata > Crassiclitellata > Lumbricidae > Allolobophora > Allolobophora icterica. The sequence continues at coordinate 4,686,431 of OY744603.1, forward strand.
ATTTATGATACCTTCATTTAGGTTAGTGTTTCAGATGTTTACATGATCAGACCTTCTGCTCTTTTTCAGCAGTTATGGTAAATGATGAGGAAATAGTTGACACTAATGAAACTTGTAGGCATTATATCAACTGTAATGTTCTTCTAGTACAAATCCATTCTGAAGTTCCAACAGAATGTTGTTCGTCTTCACTCCTCTGCAAAAATTAAGAACAGCAATATCTAAATGGCAATTAATAATATAATAAAAAAGTATTTTATAAAATTGTTGTTTCTTCAAAAAACTTGAGTACTTTAACAGGAAGACCAGAATGTTTCCATTTACAGTTGAATGGTTTGTGCAAGTATCAATTGCAAGGTATCGGTTCAGTAATTCTTATCCCAATTTTTAAACAAAGTGCTTTTCATTGCTTACTCACTACAAACGAGGTTATAGGCGATTGATTCGTAATTGCATGACACTGAGTCTACCGATATCTAGTGATCTAATATCTTAAATGAAAAACTGTCAACAGCAAAATCTAAAACAGAAATAAACATTAAACTCGGACTAATATAGGGCCTATTAGCAGCAGTCTAATTGATCAAGCCTTGCACTTAAAATGTGCTAAGGTACTATTACACAAAATAACATAAACAAAAGTGGGTAATCCTGGGTTTTAGCGTCCGAAATTATTTACATTGCATGAGCGATGAAAACGTTTCACAGTTAAACTCGAACAAGAAGTTGGAAGATTGATGAAAAAATCAATGAAACTAGAAGCCGGATGATCGATTAAAATATTATAACTCAAACTAGAAGTTGGATGAACGATGATTATTTATTGTATATTGTATTAGAACGTTTCAATGAAAATAATTTCGGACGCTAAAACCCAGGATTACCCAAAAGTGAGTTTAAGTGACAAACGCTTACCAGTTTTAGCATTAGAAATCGAGTTTCCCCACAATTCGTTTCTTATTTTCATTCGTACAAAATGGCGTGAAAATAAAAGGTTTGACTCGTGTGAATGGAATCCGATATTTTTGAAACCGCTGACATCTAGCGAATATTTTCGCGCAAAATACAAATATAACCACTAAATCATGGGTGGGCAACATACGGCCCGCGGGCCGGATCCGTCCCCCGGGAACTTTTCAACTGGCCCTTGACATTTCTTCAATATTAGCATTGTATCTGGCACTTTTCCGGCCCTACATGAATGTCTGGATCTCTGTACGTAGGTCGACATTAAAACATCTGTTTCTAATTTATTAATTAAGAATCCGGCCTCTAGTCTAGTCAACTAGTTCACTACTCATTCATCAATGTAATAACTTTATCCATGAAACAATACCACAGAGTTGGTAGGTTCGAAACTTTGGAAGCCATCTTCAACTAGATTTCCTGCCCTGAAAATGGTTGCACTGTTTCCAAGCATCTATATTTGTGAACAGTTCTTCTAAAAGATGGAACTAACAAAATGCAGAAGCAGATGCAGACTAACAAATGACAATCCAATGAAATTTGAATTGACACTTCGAACATTAAAGCAACCATACTGGATAAATTGTGTCGTGAGAAGAAGTGTCAGATTTCACATTAGGCCTAATCATTAAATATAGCACACCAAGCAAATGGATGCATTGTAAACTAAAAGTTTTATGTATTTTTTAAACTGAAAAAACTTTGGAAGCCATCTTCAACTAGATTTCCTGCCCTGAAAATGGTTGCACTGTTTCCAAGCATCTATATTTGTGAACAGTTCTTCTAAAAGATGGAACTAACAAAATGCAGAAGCAGATGCAGACTAACAAATGACAATCCAATGAAATTTGAATTGACACTTCGAACATTAAAGCAACCATACTGGATAAATTGTGTCGTGAGAAGAAGTGTCAGATTTCACATTAGGCCTAATCATTAAATATAGCACACCAAGCAAATGGATGCATTGTAAACTAAAAGTTTTATGTATTTTTTAAACTGAAAAAACTCAGTGCTTTTTTTCTAGAAAAAAGGTTCCGGAACGGAACAATAGGTTCCGGAACGCAACAATTACGGGCTGGCTAAAATCACGAGAAAAACGGGATTGGGGGTTGGGAGGGTCTCAATAAACACTGAAAACAGTTCAAAATCACTGAAATTAAATTAAAATAACTAAATTATTGTTTTAATAATTAAAATAAATAAATTATTTTTTAGTAGCTGAAAAATGTGCCGGAACGCCGTTCCGGCTGAAAAAAAGCCCTGAAAAAACTTATAACATAGGCCTATAGTATTTTAGTGTCCTACATTAGGACATAGGTAATTAGGATAATTATGTTTTCATCATAAAGTTCATCTTCATTTAGTTTAACATAAATTTAACCGTAACGGTTATATCACAATAGTTATAGGCTAGTTTGAATAAAATTAATAGTGTCTTAGTTTCTTGGGCAAATGAATCTGCGAAAATTAGCCCGCGATTGGCATGCGGCCCCTGAGCTGCCCTTAAAATCTTACGACGGCCCTTTTAACAGGAATCTGCTAAAATTAGCCCGCGATAGGCATGCGGACCTAAGCTGCCCTTAAAATCTTACGACGGCCCTCTGTTAAAAGAAGTTGCCCATGCCTGCACGAAATAAATATACCTGACAGCATACCTTGATCTAATTGATTTTAATAGGAAAATATGAATGCAAATTCTTAAAGCTGATTTATAAATATAACTTAATTAATATTTAACCAAAAATTTGTATAGGGCTATTTCAAAAGTGACACCCACCGGTTTATAATATTATATTATATGAAACACTAGCTACAAGCGTTAATCTAGACAATAATTAATTTCGAACGAAACTTGCTGGTGCTGTTATCAAAGTTGATGAGACCTAGCATCGGAATGTTGTTGTTAATAATCTTTATACAGATAATTTTCACTTATGCTCAAAAGTAAAAAACTGGAATAGGAAGCCAGGCAAAAGTAAAAAAATATTTTTAGATGTACAAACACCAGCTGCATGATATGCAAAAATCAATTCTAGTGTTCAAACCTCTACCGATGGTAGTAGCAACTGTAGTAGTCAAACAGTTCTGTTATTCAATGACAAAGAATAAAGACATGTGTAGCTAACTGAAGGACACTGACTCACAACGATTTTACTGGAATACGCTTGGCGTGTTTGCTCCTACAAGACGCTGATTGTTCGAATGTGTCTGCTCACTCTTTCTCAACATGTTAACTTGGTCACCCGGAGTTGCTACTACCAGCTCCGGCAGTTGCGTGTTGTAATATGACGCGGCAGTGATCCTTGTTCACGCTTTTATCTGCAGTAGGCTAGGCTAGAGTTGACTACCGCTGCTCTATTCTCACTGGACATCAGTTTCAGCGTATACGCGCGATGTCGATCCTGTATTGGCTTCCTGCGTCGCAGCGCATCCCTGTAGGACTGACTCTCTTCTTTGGCGGTCTCTCTCTCTCTCTCTCTCTCTCTCTCTCTCTCTCTCTCTCTCTCTCTCTCTCTCTCTCTCTCTCTCTCTCTCTCTCTCTCTCTCTCTCTCTCTCTCTCTCTCTCTCTCTCTCTCTCTCTCTCTCTCTCTCTCTCTCTCTCTCTCTCTCTCTCTGGTGAAGCTCCGTCTTACCTATCTGATCTCTGCTGTCCGCTCTCTGGCCTAACGTCCCGTCGAGTTCTTCGTTCTGCAACTGGGGTGAGCTGTTGGTCTCTCAGTCTCGCTTCTCAGTTAAACAGCGTCGTGGCTTCTCAGTGGCTGGCCCCTCTACATGGAATGGGTTCCCACCTTCTTTGCGCTTATTTCCACGAGGCAGTTCTGAATGAGGTGCTAGCGTAGACTGGCCAAGACTGGCGAAAGTAGGAGGGTGTAGCTAATCATCTATGTCAAACTGCTGGATAGAATTCAAGAGATACACAGTTTTCTCATTTCGAAATGAGTTGGCTAAGAAGAATACTGGATAGAACTAGATGATACAACATTTGCAATCAGATGATTCGGAAGGAGTTGGGTCAGATGAAGCCACTGGTAGACAAGACTAGAATCGAAAGGTTGATCTGCTCTGAACATGTAACAAGGATGTGTTCCACGGTGGCCGATTGGTTAGAGCGCTCGAAATGTAACGCAGAGAGCACCGGTTCGAGCTTTGCGCGAGGCAACTACTCTTTAGGGACATTGAACAAGTCCTTCGCGAACTCAGCGCCATCGATGTTCTGTCGTATTTACAGTGTACCTTATGGTCACGTGGAAGGAACAGCATGGAAGACAAACAGCGAAATGTATGGACAATGTGAAAGAAGATCCAAAAGCGCATGGAATGAATATGAGAACTGTTGTTGACACAATCAGAGGCAGAACGAAATGGAGAAGTTCAAGCACGGTACTACATAATCATTTTAAAATTAATTTTAATCATATATCTAATAATGAAAATTGGCTTACTGACAGCTTGGATTATTATCTGATTGAAAGAAATGGTTTGTTGATTGAAGACTGGCTTATTAAAATGACAGCGTAACTTTCTTACTTACTCACTTTCCTAATTCACTCCCTTTGTTACTTTGCTCACTTGCCTTTCTCATTCACTGACTCATTTACATTCGCTCGCGCTCAGTCCATCAATCAATTACTAGTTCACAAATCAATCAAGCTACTCATTCACTCAATCACTCGATCATCGATCATTCATTCACTCGCTGCTACAATCACTCATTCAGTCAATCGCTGAAACATTTAATCTATCAATCAGTAGCTCAAACGAATAAATAACTAAATTAATAAAAAAATAAATCTTTTCCATTCTATTATGGTAAGACAGTGAATCGCAAAAAACACTGGAAAAGGCAGCACTTGTAAATATTAGGTTGCGATAACACACCTTTTTATCGCTGACACCGATGTTATAAATTCGTTAATTCCGTTTGTTCACCACCAGAAATAGCACCCCATTCCACCTAAATGTAGATCGACGCGAACGGCCTCGTCAACCATTAAATAGTCGTTAATAAGGAAAATACCATTGTTTTAAACGACTTAGGTAGGTAATTAGCATCTTTTCGGAATCGAACTGCAGATCCTCAGTGGAACGCAGGAAAAAATTGAAATTCAAAACTGGTGAGTAAAGTCTCGTCCATAATGACGTCACGCTATTTTTGATTGCTGCTGACCCTCACGGTCCCAACCACATGAACTTCTATATGCATTAAACACGAAGTTCATGCATAGCGTCAAAAAAGAGTAACGCCCTCTCGCATCTGGACGTGACGTCATGTAGGGACAGCCCAGAAGTTATTTACTTAGACGCTTTAAATCGCGCTTTCCAAGTTCTTCGCGTTTCATAATTTGAAAGACCTACTCTGCCTGTTTTTCGAAATGCACACTTGAATATAATGCATTGGTAGAAGAATAGGCTGATAATTCTCTCTCTTGCTGTGGGGGTTTATCTGTCTATATCCGTCTTCCTATCTGTTTGTGTATCTTTTTGTCTCTATCTCTCTCTCTCGGATTTAATGTCTCTCTGTCTCTGTGTGTCTCTCTCTATCTCCCTGTTTCTGTCTCTGTAAGTCTCAGTCTCTGTCTCCATCTGTGTCAGGTGTCTATATCTGGGTTTATATCTGTCTGTCTTTCTCTCTATCTCTGTCTGTCTGTCTGTCTGTCTGTCTGTCTGTCTGTCTGTGTCTCAACGGTACTATGATATATTGAACGCGGTGCGAAGTGTGGGAGACCGGAAGAGGTTTCGTCGATGCAAGAGGTGGTTTAGCGGACCTCTGGCATCGGGTGGGTGAGCTTGAGCGTGGCCGATCTGATGTTATGGAAATGGCTCACTTTCTGCAGAAGTTCTCATTTCTTCAGACTTAAGCGACATTTTATGGCCACCAAGGCAGTTGACGTCGACATTTTCCTATGTGTCACCGACCGACCACCGATCGACTGACCAGGGATCCTCCACGACCCACCAACCGACCGACCCACCAACCGACCCACCAACCGACCCACCGACCGACCCACCGACCCACCGACAGACCGACCCACCAACCGACCCACCGACCCACCGACCCACCGACCCACCGACCGACCCACCGATCGACCCACCGATCGACCGCCTTGCGATCCTCACCACGACCCACCAACCGACCGAGTTGTATTGTCTTGTAAAAAGATGAACAACACATTACTTTATGGTCACGTGGAAGGAACATGGACGCCGGAAGACAAACACCTGGATGGACAATGTGAAAGCGCAAAATGAATGAATTTGAGAGACAGAAGGAAATGGAGAAATCTAATTAAAACTCATCGCCAACACACACCAGGTCCTGACGGAAGACATAAAACATGATTGATTGTAAATCGTCTTCTTGTGGTTCTGGAGATCGTCAACGTCGACTTTGAACAAATCCAAAATGACACTTAGAGATATTGAACGAAACCTAGCGGTATATAATGACATGTGAAATCTAATCAAGGGTGTCTAAACGTAGCGCAAAATTACAAGTGTATTAGCCAGCGTTTATCGCCATCTTCTGCATATATAGCTGCCAGAGCTTCCAGTTATAATTAATATTATTAAATGTATGTGGCTTCTGGCCCCTTTCCATATTTTAATTAAAATATATAAAGTTGATTAAACGCACCTTTAAAAGTCCATACATGTAGGATGTATAACATTAATTGTTTAATGTGAAGTTGTGATTGTTAGGACTTTTGCCCTTACTATACTTAAGTCTGTAATGGTGTATTTCTAATTGGATCCAACAGTTAACGAAAACTTAGGACATAAAAGGACACTGACCTCGATATAGATACTTTAAAAACTGTTACATACATTCATACATACATAAAAACATCCAAAAATACATACATTATACATGTAGATGAATGCATAATATGTCAACATCCATTTTACAATACAATACATATGTCAACCTATGTAATTTAAAATACACTTAAATTACATAGGTTGACGACGAGAATCTCTCTCAACAGGTTCCCGCATGGTGCTATATAAATTATTTGTTTACTATACGCGGACAATTACAGTCATTGGGAATTTCACCTCCCGTCTGTTCTACTTAAAGAAGGCAATACAGGAAATATGTCAGAAATTGTTAATTAAATCATATTTAAATTATTTTATTTTAATCATTTATCTAATGATGCAAGTTTACTTATTGATTGGTGCTCTGGCGGCTTGGACTCGCTGTCAGTGATTGAAATAAACGATTTCTTGGCTGAAATATATAACTGAATGACTTTCTTACTGACTCACGTTGCTAATAACTGTGTCAATTTTAGGGCTGTACCGAATATTCGCTTCGTATTCGCTTCGGGGCCGAATAGTAAGCCAAACAGCTATTCGGTATTCGGCCGAATAGTAGCGGTCGGGTCGAATACGAATAGTGGTCACGTGACATCTGTTTCTGCATGTGCGGCTGCTATAGCGAGTGGAGTTAACGTTAAGGAAGTGACAATTTCTAAGTTTAGTTAAATTAGTTCCATTTATAGTTTACTCAGAGTGGCAGAAGGATGCAAAATTACATGTAGTTAACTGTTTACCTTTAGTTTATGTATTAAATTTACTGAACTGAAACTTTTGGTTACATTTGAAATTTTGAATGTTGTCGGTAGACCTATTTTGTACACTATTCGTATTCGTATTCGTATTCGGTCGAATAGTTGGCCCAATTATTCTTATTCGGCCGAATAGTGATAATCACCTATTCGGCACAGCCCTAGTCAATTTACTCGCAATCGATGAATCATTCAATCACTCATTCGCTCTCTCACTCATTAATTCACAGAATCACGATCAATTAATCACTCACACCCACTCAATCCCTCGAGCATTCGTAAACTCATAATCGCTCTTCCGCTCACTAACTCACTCTCTCAATCATTCAGTAAATCACTAAAGCATTTAATCCATCAATCAGTAGATCAATCAGTACAGTGAATAAATAAAATATAAATTTTGAAACTTTCCCTCTCTGTTATAGACCATGAAAGGCGAAAAGGACTGAAATGCAATATTTGTAAATATTAGGTTGCGATTAGACACCTTTACATCATTACCAGCGGTCTTATATATTCGTCATTTCCATTTAGTCAGTAACTAAGTAACAACCTTTACCCCTAATCAACCACTCAAGGGTAGATCGATGGAAACGGCCTTGGAAGCCATTAAGATGTCGTTGATGCAGTATTTGAAATACAAGTATTTAAAATACTTCCCATCGCTGTGTATCAACAAGCTGAGGTATAAATGTTTAGATCTGCGATATATTCAGCTGTTGTTATTGCAACCGTTTCACTCCGTTCTGTTCGGCGACATTTCGTGTCTGATCGACACCTACTGGATCTTAGTGAGATGGCATGAAAGCTGTCGTGAGGTTGCTCGTTCCATTGACAATCGGATAGCCAGTCGCCGATTGCGATGGGGACGGATTCGAACTTCGGGGCAATTGTAAAAAGACATGCGAGATCATACAATAAGAGGCTGGAAGCCGTCTCAACCGGAGTTCAGCCACAACTCGTTTGAGAAGTATCCTACTTGGTTGGGAAGACATAATTAACCACGTTACACAATAGGGTACCTAGTGGATTGGTCTAATTTACTTGTAAGAGTTCCTATCAGCACTCGCTGAACTCTGATCAGATCATCAGAGTGTTAAAAGTTGACATTATTTATGGAAATATCTTGCAGATTAAGCACCGGAAAGACTTCATCGATTTAGTAATTTAATTTTTCTACTCATCCAGTCTAAATTGTTTCTTGTGAAGTTTCAGCTGATGACCTCTGCACCATTTGTCATCTGAGAAGTACATATCTGGGTGTACGCGATCAATGCTGTAAACATAATTTTACGGTGATTAGACAGTAAGTTTTAAGCGCCCATTTGTATTGGAAAATTCCATGACGTCATTGGGTCGTTGAATGCATTGTGTGCATGTCAATCATGCGCTAGCGGTTAATGGGTGCGCTTAGTTGTAATTGTAATTGTAATTGTAATCGAGGATTTATATAGCGCCACTCATAAACAGAGGCGCTCCCGACCCGTGTCAGTGTCTTCACTGACAAAGAGAAATGTTTTCAGGCGCTTGCGAGACTGGACAGGAGACAGAGAGAGGAGGACAAGCCTAAAGCCCTGAGGGAGGCTGTTCCAACTGGAAGGGCCCACAACCGCAAAACTACGGGACTGGGCAGTAGCAGTGCGCATCCAAGGGACTAACAAGAGGCCACGGGCAGATGACCGGAGAGAGGCCCGACCAGGCAAACTGGAAACTGGGGTGCAGTAAGCCCTGAGATACAGCGGAGCTGAGCCAACAAGACAGTTACGCATGAGGGAAAGGACCTTAAATTGAATGCGTTAGTTGACGTGCAGTTGTTACGAGTCTTCATTTGTTGAGTCCATCGTGCGGTCACTTATCGAACACATGGTGCAGAATTGTGAGTTCAGTTGACGCACAATGTGTAATATAGCCGCTTGAGCGGGGTAAGCATCAAACGTATACGTTGTCATGAGTAAGTGGTTTTGGGAAAACGATTTTCACTTTGAATGACATCATAGTCAAGAATCATGTTACGTGTGAGAAGACAGGTCGAAAGGTCAAAGGTCAATTGGTCAAAGAAACAAGAAATCAGACTACGATAGGTAAGCAAATTAAAATACCTGAATGACATTGAATAACTTTCTTAGACCGATAGCAAGCGCTTATCGACAGGTTGCCCTGACTAAGAAATAACAGTGTTTCTGAATTAGCCTTATTTCAACGCTTAATTTTGTGATTTTGTGTTGATAACTAAAATGCTCATGTAAGTGTTGCGTATGAGTTGATATTGTAGTGAAACACCTTTGTCCTTGAGTTCGTATGCATACACAGAGCACCATCCTTCTTAACTTCAACTAGTTTTGGAGGCTGGAGCAGAAGTTTTTAAATAAAACGCACAAACCAAAGAAGAAGGAAATTGATTTTTAATTAAATGAATAATATCAAGAAATTCTCAACGTTTATAATAAAGATAAAACTAATACATGTCAAAACAGTTCTTTGAAACTACTGGTGATCGCTATAGGTTTTGACCATTTCACGACATATCGAAATTATACAAATATGATACAAATGAAAACATTTCCATAGTGACTTATTTCCTGTGAAACGGAGTATAGTTACAACTATGGTGCAATTATATCCCAGAGTGTGATGAATACGCACTATCTCATTCCTTTCACTGTTATAGTGCATTTCCCAAAACAGTTGTGGAGGAAAAGCATCCAGCTGCGGAACAGTTAAATCTAAGAGATTAAATTCAGAATCTAGTAGCTGGGCTTTGATGCCCAGACCAGCTATCAAAATTCTATCATATAAAACTGAAGCATACTCAGTAGAGCGATCTAAAAGTGATGGACGGCATTGGCGTATAATTCTCCCATTTGTATCGATCTCCTTTAATTCTTTGTCATGTCTGTCGCTATAGGTAGCCAATACAAGGTTTCCATTTGATTTTAGAATTACACCGAAAATTGATCTGAAACCATAAATAGCTGGGTACAACGTTATAGTATGCTGCAAAGATCCACTCGCATTATATATGCTTACTACAGAAGGATTCAGATTCAGTGTTGACGGTTTTGAAAGAATTATAAGGGTACCATTGACTGATACGAATAAACGCATATCATGGAATGACAGACTCAGATCATTAATCCATGGTGATATATTAAACTGATGTTCTTCGTCTTTCGTGATGCGTAAAACTGAATAGCAATGCTTTTCTTGGTTAAGTAAATACACGCAGTTTGACAAACTGCAAGCTGCCATGTCCTCTGGAAGTATTCCTGGTAGCGGGATGACATCTTTCACCTTCGCCATATCGTTGTGGTCGTGAATATTAATAAATGACTCTTCACTGGTTCGTCTGCGGAGCATAAATATTTCATCTTTCATTGTAGCCACTTTCCAGCTACATAATTCGATCGGAGACTGCAGCAATAATTCCAAACGAATCGTCTCCTGAGCTAAATGAAATTCACAATTTTATTAACTCACGACAAACTTCACCGTTTAAAACAGCTTTCAAGTGATTACGATGATGTTGATGATGTTGATGTTGATGATGATGATGATGATGATGCTGCTGCTGATGATGATGATAATGATGATGTTGATGGTGATGATGACTACGATGCTGATGTTGCCGATGAAACAACAATGCGTCTTTGTAGGTCGAATAATAAATTCATTTTACGCTGTTCTATAATTATACATCCTGACATCAAAATATGGATGTACGTATGTATGTCTGATTGTATGTATGTATATCTGTATGTATGTATGCCTGTACGTATGTATTTTTATGTCTTTTTGTAGGTATGTAATCCGCATCAAAAGAATCACAGAAAATCAAGCGCAACTCATATCAGCTCACACCAGTTGAATGGTAGGTCTAATCCGCATCAAGAATCGCAAAGAAGCCAGCGCTAGCTCGTTTCAGGAAGCCAGTACAGTTAGTTATTCCCATGAATTGTTTTTAACTCCTTGTATATCTAATATGGCCTGCTACGTCTGACGCTAATCTATATAAATAAAGAGAAGAATCTGTCTGTCTGTCTGCCTGTCTGCCTGCCTGCCTGCCTAACTGTCTGTCTGTCTTCTCTGTCTGTCTGTCTTCTCTGTCTGTCTGTCTGTCTGTCTGTCTGTCTGTCTTCTCTGTCTGTCTGTCTGTCTGTCTTCTCTGTCTGTCTGTCTGTCTGTCTGTCTTCTCTGTCTGTCTGTCTGTCTGTCTGTCTTCTCTGTCTGTCTGTCTGTCTGTCTGTCTGTCTGTCTTCTCTGTCTGTCTGTCTGTCTGTCTGTCTGTCTTCTCTGTCTGTCTGTCTGTCTGTCTGTCTGTCTGTCTGTCACAGCGATCTTTGACCGGGATGCATTTCTACAGTTTTCGAGCTTTTCACTCCAAATCTTCACTACTGTCTCAGGGTGGGCATTACACACCCAGTGTGAGGCTTCGCGTCCCCCTTTTGACCGCTTCCATGGTGTCCCGGGCAAAAAACTGTCCCAAACCCACATTTTTTACAGATTCGAGTCGACCTATTTTCATTCGCCATATGGCGACACTCGAGAAGATTATTCTCTGTCACCGGCATGCATTTCTAAAGATTCGCCGTAGGGATTTCACTTCACATTAACTGATGGTGATGGTGGTGGTGGTGGTGGTGGTGGTGGTGGTGGTGGTGGTGGTGGTGGTGGTGGTGGTGGTGGTGGTGGTGGTGGTGGTGGTGGTGGTGGTGGTGGTGGTGGTGGTGGTGGTGGAGTGAAACTTATAACCCCGGCAAACGCCGGGTAAACCAGCTAGTAATTAATATTGAACGACCAATATCCAACACAATTTCAGAGGTAAGTCTAACTCTCAAAGAATCAGCGTGAAGCTAGTTAGCGCTAGCGGGCATAACAATACAGCATTAATTAGTGAATGGAAAAGGCACTGTTGATCACAGAATCTTTTCAGAATCCATTGCTACTTAGCACCAGTAAAATGTCTACTTTTAATCAGAGTCATTTTCTTTATTACATAACAATTTGTGTAATCTCGCCACTGGTTTTAATGACATGAGCGCCCCCGACATCCTAGAAGTGTTATTACATGCTACTATAAAACATTTATTTCACAATTTTCTTATTTTATTTTATTTTTATTTCTCGTCCAATTCAACTACAAACATAAAAGTCATTTAAGAAAATGCACATATTAAATCCAATTTAAAATTATATAGAAAAGCAATCGGAATAGAGGGGGCGATTTTAGTAAGGGGAGACTTTGTATCGTAGAAGGGGAGATCCTATTTCAATTGGGGATACTTTGTTCCGATAGAGTCTCTCGAAGGGAGACATTATTTCAGCCAGAGGGAGACTCTGTTTCGAGGGGAGACTTAATTTCGTGACACCGGCCGTCAAGCACTGACCGACGGACTGCCATGTAGACAGAGACAGGCCTACATAGAGACACAGAAGGGACGAATAGACGTGCAGTGATATGCAACAGTTTGAGCCAAAACGCATTCTTTGATTCATTGTAATCTATTACAGTGTACCGGTTAATAAATGCACGTAAAATAAATGTTTTCTTATTGTTTAGTTACCATTTGGTAAACTTGTGTATGTGAATTGACATAACAATAATTTCCTTTACCACGTGGTGAATAAGCCGATGTGAAAATGGTCAAAAACGAGCATGTGACCATCCAATGCTTCTTCTACATATGGTACACAATACAATGTGTTGAAATGAAATAACACTAACCCATAATCCTAATTGTTTCAGAGCTTCGTATTTCATGCGATGGAATAATGCTTGTTTTATAGCAGGAACTAACTTTTTTAAATTATTTCATGAACTAACCAGTGCCGTCTAGGATTCTGTGAACTTCATTTCGAAAGAAGTTGGTCGTAAGAATAATGCTCCAATGCGAACAGACAGATCGAAGTCTGCTTATCACAAGATCAGCTTTTTCTTTCCACACACTTTTGGCCAGCTTCATACTCTTCACTTCCTCGACTACGGCTTTAACGAGGATAAGCTCAAGCATCTCGATCGGTAGATCATGCAGCTAAAGGAAAAGATCATAACTATCTCTTTACAAACATCTTACATAAAAACAATGAAGTGGAAAGATCATTCAGTCGGTCAGTTAACACCACAACAATCCTAATAATAGAAAACATTTGTGAACTTCACCTTGATTTCATAATGTTAAGCTCAACAGAAACACGATGACGAACTGACGCAGCATCAGAGAAATTCTTTCATAATATACTGACTTCCCTGCTGATGCTGGTCAAACGGCGTAGAAAGAAAACCGGAAATTTAGTGACTTAGTGATATTGTTTATAAATATTGTGTATAAATATAGCGCCTTATAAATACCCGAATACAATACATTACAATTGTACGGCTCTGTTTGAAAGGAAAGCTAGTAATCAGACTGATCTTCTGGATATTGACCTGATTACGGCTTAGCTTTGGTGTGCAATCAGTTGATGCCTTGTGCATTAAACACCGCGCAAGTGAAGTTTACTAATTGCAGTTTGAACTAAGCGATTCTTCAAGAAATAATCCTCCCGTGTGCTAGTGTAAGAAAAATGTAGTATTGGTTAGAGCGCAGGTTGCGTTCCGTGTATCCATGTGTGAGTGAGTGTTGATCGCGGTCCCGATGGTGGCTTATCTAAGGGATTTGAATCTCAGGCTAGCACGGTCCGTACACGGGGTAGTCCCCGGCGCCGCCGCCATCCGCCGCCATCCGCCGCCGCCGTTAAGCCCTCAAGTCGAAACCAGTCGCTAAGCTATCGACTGCCAGCGACTTCATTCACAATAGTTTGCTTGTTGTTTTAAGCGCGTTTTCCAAGTAAACAATGACAGAACAGGGCTTCTACTTCTTGATAACATAATTATAATCAATTGTACGTCTGTGGCGGTCAAGGTCACCGTGCGTAAGTGGGAGGATTTATTTTATGCGAATAGCATCGTTTTCTTTAAGTTTACATGCGAAGGGAACAGCATCGTTTCTCTTAATTTTACATGCGAAGGCCCAGCATCGATCATTTAATTTTTTATTTAATTTCAATAGGCGACTGTCCAGCAACGACCGTGATAGGGAAGCCCGATCGACGGTGTAAAGCCAGCGCATAGCGAGCAGACGCGTTAATTCGGGATGCATAGAGCCTGCCTCAAGGTGTGCTGCTTTATACGTGAAGAGTTGGTTCGACTCTTCATACATAGCAATACTGTTAAACAGCGTTGTTGGTTAGCGATTCAGTTACCGATTCAAATATACTGCACTCAGTGTGGTAGGCGAGTGATTTTTGGTTACGACAGAGTCAGAGTTCGAGTTTCCGGTTAGTACAAATATATTTACGGACGAAAGGGGCGTCCGAATAATATAATCAGGCGATCCCGAGTACAGCTAAAGAAGTTCACTGTTGAGAGACGGGCCGACAGCGCCGATCCGGCGGGTTGGATCCCTCAGTTGATCGCGAAGCGGTCTAGATCCCGATTGTGGGAAATCTACGGCTGAGTAATACTCGGGGAAGGATACCGTTGATACACAGGAAAACCAATTCAGTGTGAGATCGAAAACCAGGGTGAATTTGGCGACGGGCAGGAAAGTCCCTCTTGGGTTTTGAAGAACTCCGCGATCGGAGCTTGTCCGGTAACCCATGAGAGTAAAGGTGACCTTCTTAAGGTAGCCATTTTCTGGAATTCTGAAATCCTTGAAACCAAGAGTAAATTTGGCGTCGGGCAAGGAAATCCCTCTTGGAGTTCGAAGAACTCCAAGATCCGACAGTGTTTGGTTTTATCCACTGAGGAGAGTTTTACGCGAATTCGGCGTATTCGACACAAGGGAAGTTCTACGCACTTTCGGCGTACTCGGCCGGGAGAGTTTTACGCGACTTCGGCGTCTTCGGCTGGGAGAGTTTTACGCGACTTCGGCACTCGGTGAAGTGACCGTCGGGATACCTGAAAAAACCAATTTAGTACAAAAACGATAATAAGGGTAAATTTGGCGACAGGCAGGAAATTCCCTCTTGGGTTTTGAAGAACTCCGCGATCGGAGCTTGTCCGGTTACCCGTGAGAGTAAGCGTGACCTTCGTTAGGGAACCAAAATTCGGAAATTCTTGGGAACAAAATTCAGGACATTCTGGTAACCTTACGGGGTCGGCGTTACATTTGGATTGTGACACTTGGATGGCTGACACGCCGGTGGAGCGTTGGAGGGGCTCCATCGCCCGGTAACTAAAAATAGTTACTGGGAAAGACCACTGTTACCGAAAGACCGCAGTACGGGAAAAGACCGCCCGACAACTGATTACAGTGCGGTAAGGCCAGGAAAGCGATAGAATCAGGAAAATCTTGTATTCAAACCAGTCGTTATTCAGAGCAAATAACTTGGTGATCGAAACACGTAGTTCCGAGAACTGACCGAAGTGCGAAGTAGGGCCCACCTCGTGCGCCGGTCGGAACACAGTTCTGCGTGCGGTTAGGGAGGTTTTAGACCTAGAACCTGTCCTATCAGAAGAGAGTGTCGTGAGACCAGTATACCGCGTTAATATTACACGTGTAAATATTATCGCAAGATGTTCGCGTGTTTGAGACGGCACGACGTGACGACTCGTCAGATGTACACCTTGTCCTCTCGGACAAGAGAACGTTCAGAGTTTTCCCCTATTGACGATAACTCGAGAGTCATGAGATGCAGAATGGTACGTGAGGGTTCGGTTAAGGTGGAGAAAAAGAGGAAGTCTTTGACTAAGAGATCTCACAGGAAGCTGAGGACTCCTGCCGGCAAGAGAGCGAACCCTGTTCTAAAGGACGGCCATCCTGAGGACGAGGACGTTGCCCACCCGGCGACCGCGGCAGTGGCAGAGTCCGAAAGTGAGATGGAGCTTGACAGCGACACTGTTCGCAAACAAGTGATACCCTCGGGACCTCCTCTTGGAGAAATGGGCACTGAGAGCGGAGATAGGGAACCGCTCGTCTACAGCAGAAGTAGACAGGATAGTGACCCGGGCGACTCCAGAAGGTCAGTTGGCTGGAGCCGAACCCAGCCCGACGACGAAGCAGCGTCTCGGGTAAGACCGACACAAATTGGTACCACGTCTGATGAAGGGTTAGTTGATCTCGAGCGACGAACGTCACACGTCTATGTTGTTGTCCATCAATGCAAATAATATCTATGTAGCTACCTGAACTGAAATTTTCCAGCTACTGAAACGAACACGGAAATTATTTCAGAATTGAAACTGCAATAAAAACTGAAATTATTTCAGAACTGAAACTTGAACTGAATTACGAGCCGAAACTGAATTAAAACTGAAACTGTAATTATTTTCAAAACTGAAATATCACTGCCTTGGACTTAGTGGCATGCTTTATTCCTTTTATAAACACTCAAATGCGTCACAAATTCAAATTAGCATTAATTGTCACAGTCATCGGGCATGCGCATATGAAGCGGAGCCCATGTAGGACCCATATTCCCATATTGGACTCGTATGGAGTTCATTTGGGTCCATAGGCGTAGACTCTGGGGGAGCCGGGGCATGTGCCCCCGCCCAATAATTGAGATGGATTGTGCACCAAATGCAACAAGTGTAGAATGAATAGCCGACAAAACCCCAATATTTTGGACAAGTTTACGCCAGTGTATGGGTCTCATCTAATGTCAACGGAAATGATGGCACGCTCAGTATACAGCATGCGGTAAAATGCATTTTATTGTTAGACTAGTGTATTTGCCCGTCATATCATGACGTCATATTATAGGCCTATATGTATCGTTGGTTATCGCCGTCGTCAAGACCGCCGTCGTCAAGACAAACGATTTATGTTTCACAATAGAACAGAACCAGTTTGTGACGTAGCGTCCCCCGACAGACGGACACTATGGATATTATATGTATAGATAACCAGGTATGACACACCAGATTACATGAGAAGTCGATAGCAAGTCGATAAGTCAGTCGATAAGTCTAAGCGACTTAGTCAGTCGATAAGCAAGCGACTTAGTCGACTGAGTCGCTAAGTCAGTCGCTAACTCATCAAGTCAGTCGCTAACTCCTTAGCGACTGACTCCGGGTACTAACACGGGGATCTTACATGTAAATGGCGTGGCTCCTATTCAAACGGGCAACGGTTGTGAAGAATCTCACCCGATCAATTCATTTTGAAACAGAGAAGGGTCCCGTATGTGTTTTTTTTTATATAAAAACGTGTACATTTACATTTACAAGTCGATACACATATTTCGTTCAGTATCCTGGAAGCAGCTCTCATAGAATCACACGACGAATGCGTCGTATACTGATCACCATTTCTTACGTTCACCGGAGGCAACAATGAATTACTGAAATAAAACGATCGCCTAAGGCTCTAAGCGACTGTAGACTTAGAAATTTGACTCTATCTTCAATTTGAAACCAGATTATAAGTTTAATGACGCTTCCAGGCGGACCTTTCCATTTTAATTGCTAGTAAAACTATTTGACAAGAGAAAAGACAGGTAAAGCGCGTTTGTCTATGAAGCACACATTTCAATTACTAAGTTTGGATACAAATTGCATTTTCGTGCCATAGGCCTATAGCTTACCGTTGTGTCACTCATTGGGGTAAGTTTTGCACGGTTATCATCTTCTTGCAATACTGCAAGAAAATAAATAAATACAATTATTCCCAAATACAATAACTGTTCTATAAAAGTTAGTAATATGAAGCTTTATTGTAAAGAGCTGGTCGCCTCTTGTACTTTCGATCGCGTACCTTACTGTTTATTTGTAGGCAAAGAAGACCTGAGCTCAGGGTTGGTCACTATGGTCCTGACTAACATAACCAAAAATTACTATAATGATATAAAGTGGGTTCATTGAAATAACAACGAACTATAAAACGTACTACTATAAATTTATTCGCATTTACTTACAATCTGATGTTTCATTCGTTTGCTCATCATTATTGGATTCAGTTGATGTTCGTTTCTTCGACATAGCATAAGATAAGAAATAGGATCTGCAGAGGAACCAACGTCGCCTTTTTACACAATCAATATCGATATTACAAAGAAAACTGTGAACTGAGTTTTGTGTACAGTCTTGCAGTGCGAGATATTAGCGTATATATTTAGTGCGCTTACTTTAGTTTCACGTGTATATGTATATATGATAGATGTATAACGTTAAGTCTTAGTGACACGCGCGGCCGGCCGATATCGGCAGCGGCGCGCTATATGTATATTATTAGAGTTCGCTTATGCGCACAGAAGACAGGTGTGTCAAGAGGCGCGAAGAATTATGCTGACTAGAAAAGTTTGAATTCGGTGTTCGCTGTAGTAGTGTGGCTGACTAGTTGAGTTGTAATCGAATTGAGTTCTGTCTGTTTGTTTCTTATTAAACTAAAAGATATTAAACTGTGTTGCTGATTAATTCAGGTTATACTTATACGTAGAATTAGTGTTCAAAAGGTGAACGTTAAATAGGCGTTAAGTACACAGAGAACAAGGACTTAGCAAGAAGGATTGTCAACGGAAGGATTGGGTTGACATTATTGGTGGCAGCGGTGGGATAAGAACTCACGGTGGATAAATACTCACGGTGGAATAAATACTCACGGTGGATAAATACTCACGGTGGATATAAACTCACGGTGGATTAAAATTCACGTTATCACCTCCTTCGGCGGATAGAAGAATCTACGACGGTGATTGAAGAATTTACAACGGTGTTAGAAGAATCTACGCGTTGTTGCTGTGTGACGAGTTTACGATATCAACGACGGTGGAACACGAGAAACGGTATAAAAATTTCGTTGTTTTCCACGAACAAATATAAAAGAAATCCCGTTTGTTTATCGATTCACACAACAAGAAAAAACGTTAAATAGGCGTTAAGTACACAGAGAACAAGGACTTAGCAAGAAGGATTGTCAACGGAAGGATTGGGTTGACAAAAACACTAATCGATTGTTGGCAAATGCTAAGAAAACCGAAACAGGATAACAAATAATTCAAGCCCGGTTGCAAAAATAAACTGATAATATCTGATTAAATATTAATTCAAATTAAGGAATTAATCGAAGCGAACGAATCCTTGAAATGAATAATGGCGGCTGGAGACTATTTGCTGTGACGTCACACAATGACGTGTCGTTATTCGTGTTCAATAATATTATATATATATATATATATATATATATATCGTGCTTTATACAGCGCCTTGATACCCTCTGGAATACGCTGTAGTTATCTCTCGTCAGCCTTAAGATCTCGACTAAAACTCGTCTATTCCTGGATTCTCTTCTTAATTTTCGACTGAACTCACTCTGAGATTTTTTCCATCCGAATTTCCATAGTGGCGATCATCGACTCTTGTCTGAACATTAAAACAGTGGCGCTACAGGATTTCTCAGATTCTGTTTATTGTCATGATGACATGATCCCTGTTTTGAATTGCTCTGTTTCGGATTGCTTATCCACCATAGGCTGTCTCTCGTTCTCAGTGAACTGATCCTCTAGATGTTGCACGGATTATGGCTTGGCTTTGGTGCACCATCCGTTTGATGCCTTGTGCATAAGACTCAGACGCTATGGAAGTGACTAATTAATTATACAGTTAATGATAATTGTAGCAATTGTGTCTCTGAAAGACATACTATTAGGCCTACCAAGCAGATGACTCAGTCATTAGATCACTCGATTATTCATTCACTCACTCACTCACTCACTAACTCACTCGCTCTTTCGCTCACTAACTTAGTCAGTCGAATAAATAAATTAATAAATAAATAAATAAATAAATAAATAAATAAATAAACTTATCTACCGGATATTGCGTCACTTAACGCTTACGTCCTTCTTGAGAAATTGAAGGTGGACAAAGCTTTAGTGGGAAAGCGTCAGCTGTTCACCAAGAAAATATCTTTGCCAAGAGCTACAGGAACAGATCTGATACAACTCGTCATGGACTGGAGCACGACTATTAGACGACACTAAGGAACCTCCAAAGAAACGAGGTCGCTGCCAAGTTTCTTCCAGACAGACAGACAGCCGTGTGCAAGGCATGTCATAAGAATGTGTGCCCTGTCCACTGTCGGATCTTCTTTCAGACATGTCTCTCTGCTGATTGATGAAATACTTTCCTAGGCTCCTACCAGTATCCTATGCTCATTCTAGCGTCATTTCATTGTATTGAGGGCGCTATACATTAGTGTAAGAACAGTATTACAAGCCTATGTTTGTATTTGGCGTCATGACATCATGACTTGACATCATGCCACAACGTCATGTTATGACGTCACGTCACGAGGAAGCGTCATTATATTGTATTGAGGGCGCTATACATTAGTCTAATAACAGCATTACAAGCCTACATTTGAACGTAGCGTCATGACATCATGAAGTCACGTCATGTCATGACTTCAAGTTGTAAGTACAAAACTAACGACATTTCAGTGAATATTAATAATAAAAAAGATTTTCTTATACAATCTATGTGTTTATTTTATTAGAATTACATGATAAATACTATTGGGTCAAAAGTGACCCCACGCCCTTAGTTGTATAGTTTTTCCCGCCCGACGAAGGATTAATTACAGCTTATAGCCTCTAAATTACATTATCGTTGGCTAAAGTAGAGTATAATAATTTTGGATGCCCTCTCCACACAAGGACACGAGATGTGAAGTCTGACCTGCTACACATAATTTTTGGACTATAGGGTGGAGAACTTGTCGCTTTTCTTTCACACATTCATTTTTCTTAAAAATTGTGGTTACAAATGACTGCTAGTCACATTGCAATACGTGTGAGAAATTCAAACAGTAATTGCCAACCGTCGTTACTTTCACGTCTAATTGTTGGCAGTTTAACTGCATCGCCTTTTCTACCATAAATATGCCTAATTTGGTTAATAACTCAGACTGCGTTGTATTCATTTATTGCATCTCAAATTTACCAGTCATAATGATAATTTATGCGTCTGCTGTGTGGTTAGTGTGAGATATGCTTCTATTTGCCAAAAATGTATATCTGGTTCCTGCGGTAATTATTGGTGTTGTTGATATACTGCTGTCTCGTATTTAATTCCCACGAGATAGGATAATTATCAAACACGTCCGAAGAGAATGCATCAATTATGAAACACAACATGCAAAATAATTAACGTTGCTAGGACCAAACAAAAACAACATGTTTTATGGACGACTTAATCGTAAATTTTACGCCAATAGTCGTTAACATTAATCACCTTGCCAGGGTCGGTAATAATCGGTACAAAGTTTCTCGTGATGGAATTTTTTATGGTCAAATCATCCACAATTACGAATGCTATTTGCATATTTAACAAGACTGTGTCGCTTGCATCGTGACGTTGAATGAATGAACGAGAGAGTAAACGAATGACGAATGAACTAGATGAAACTACAGAAGAGTTCTTCATTATATCAGAAATAAAGGTAACCACTTGTTAATGTCAAGACCATTTGAAAATTAATTTTAACAAATTCCTATCGGTAAACCGCTTATGACGTTTTAAGGAACGTGAATTTTTTCTGTAATTGACACCACCTTTGTTTAGTTAATTGCACATCTTATTTGTAAAGTTTAGGCCATAAAGTTATGTGAGTTAACCCTTATAGGGTCACGATACTTCTCAACCGATTTTGGTCACCTGGGGGTAAAAAAATACCCCAACTGTGATTCGCATGATTCCTATGATAAACTCCGATTTTCAAGTATAAAACTAAAAAAAGTTATTTATAGAAGGTACTGACATTATTGTTTTTATCTATGGAGCACAACAAGTGGGGTACTACACGTGCGCCCTGAAAACTCGAAGGTGGCCAATGCGATTATTCTATTTCATAATTAATGCTGCCTGTCTAAACGCATTCGTCGTGTGGAATCTGAAAAACCCGCAATGGAAAAATCATAAAGGTTCAACACGTCTTGATAAGCGACATCTTTTCCTGACAGAAGTTGCTGACAGAAGTTGCAGAACTTCATTTATTCATCCTAATTTGATGAACCCAAAACGATTTCTATATATAATGTTCAGATACTGATAAGGAGACATTGTAACAGCAAGACACTCATGTGTGAAGCATGCATAATGTTATGTTTATAAATTCCTGAGTAAAATAGCTACGACGTGGTGCATTTTCGTACTTTATAGCTGATTTGGGTGCATGACTAACTAATGAAACTGGATGCATGCTGTGGATGTAACATGTTTAGGAAAAGTCATAGAAGCGATTTCTTCAACTATTTTCAGGGATTAAAATTTCCGTGAAAAACCGATATGGGGGTATTTTTTTACCCCCGGTGACCCTATAAGGGTTATGACAGTCGATGCTTCTAAAAATAGTTCTCTTTGAAGGTCTTCTTCTCTGGGGAACGGAAGTTGATGTTTAGAAGATGAAGAACGTTTTTATTGCAAGATGATGCAATGTAGCTACACTGCATCAGCTTTAGCAATGTCCCTTAATTTTACAACGATTTACAGAGTTTATAATATGCAAAAAGTGATATTTTAATGACATTTGCTCTAGAGGCTTTGATATACAAAGCAGACAGCAACTATAAAAATTGTTGAAACCTAAGTACAAGCGTTCACTGGCATCGTTCCTTAGCCAGAAGAATCAAGTAAATTTCATCCAGGACTTGAACAGAAATAATAACCCGCATCTAAGGGCTAACTCTTGACCTCGAAAGAATTTATAAGTGGCCGCAAATTACACGGGTAGACCTAATATTCCATTTACTGCAAGACTCAATGGTTATACACATTATTTATGTCTGCAATTTTAAAAATGAGGCACTTGAACTGAAATGCACTTAAACAGACTAAACCAAGTACACAGAATCATGCACTAGTTTTGTAATCCGTAAAACGTAAAACGTAAACCCGTAAATTTCAAACGACGCGATGTTTACAAGAACGATTCTGACTTGATACTTTGATACTTAGGCTAATATTTGTATCAAGTCAGAAGATTGTCCAAAATTACCATTTGAAGAAGATCGGTTCCAGGGAGACCAAACCCTGCCAGCGTTCGTATATGCAACCCAGACATGGTCACGGATGGTGGAGGCGGATATTCACCCCCTGAACTGGAGACGAGCAAAAAACCACGTTGAATAGCAAAGAGTCTTGGAAACGATAACGCTCCGGAGAGGGACATCACTGATAGTGTTGTTGTTGTTGTTGTAGTTGTTGTTGATGACGACGACGACGACGACGACGACGACGATGATGATGATGATGATGATGATGGTGATGATGATGATGATGATGATGATGATGATGATGATGATGATGATGATGATGATGATGATGATGATGATGATGATGATGATGATGATGATGATGATGATGATGATGATGATGATGATGATGATGATGATGATGATACAGCGTATCATCTAGTTGCACAATCGACCGTTGGCCGACATTATCTGACCACGGACCATCAGTTACCCTACAGTTGACATGAGCCGTCCTATATATGACCTGTTTATTACATCCTTTGAAAAAATACTCTATGAAGTGATATCACTAGCATGTCTTAAGAAATCAACTGTAATACCACTGAACAAATAACAATGGTTTATATATCCTTGGTAAAAAGACAGCACGAACGTGCATAATGTGCAGCTTTTGACTAGCCATTCATCAGGCAATGACTATATAACCATATAACCTTATTATCTCTCTGCCATTAACATAACTAATCACGAGGTGTCTGCCTAAGTCTAGCAGTTTGCTTAGACAGGAGTAGAAGCAAGGTCATTCGGCGGTGACTGGGTCGCGTTGGAATTATATATATATACGTTCTCATCACCTAGCCGACAGCAAATTGACTAAGAAACTGTTGAGAACGTGACACGGTGTAAGCTAACTTTTGTCTGTTTTACTTTAGTCTTAACTATCGTTTAACATGTTTAACTTATAGACTCTACCGTGATTTTGGAGTTTTAATTTTGAACTATTTTCTAAATGCAATGTTGCCCAAATTCCGTAGGCTATCGTATCTCAAATAATTATTTTGACGTCATATATATGAAACACAAGAGGCGCATACTAACCAGTTATCTCAAGGAACAATTTCGTTTAAAAGCTTTGTTTTAGTCGAAGGTAGAAATAAAGTCCCCCCTCAATCTCGACCTGAAAAGCAGCCAGCCATGGATAAAAAGTGCTGTTTTGTCCAGAAACTTTATTTTTCTAAACCTCTGCATATGAGGGGTGGTGGCCACTCCTCTCGATCGCCGACTCAGATTCCTACTCATTAAAGTTGAGTTGGTTTGGGGGCGGCGCAGGTGGAGCAGAAATCTTGAACAAATTTCTGATCTGACGGGCAATTAACACCCGAATTCTCGGCTGACCACGAGACTATGGCGATCCCCTTGCGTCAAAAGTAGCGAGACCTTGAATAAAGAGAAAGATCACAAGGAATTGAGGCGTTGCATAGTTATTTTAAGGTTAGATTGCGCAGAAACGGACATTATTCTCCTTGATTTTGCACGACGCTTATAATGGAAGTTAAAAACAGCATATGGTGTTACATTGGTAAACTTATAGCTTGAAAAAGTGTTGTGACCTAAAAGAAAGCGGTGATACAGACTGCAGTAGACTAAATTAGTTCAGACCTCATGCAGCTTTCAATTACATTGCGTTCATAGCTTGCCAACTGCAGAAGTGGCGATAATGACTCTTGATGAGTTTTCAGAGATGTTGCGCGACATTTCAACTCAAATAACCAAAATGAGTTTCAATTTGAGTTGTGGTTTATTCAATCGAACCAAACCAAATCAAATCTAAGTGTATAATCAAATGAATTACCAAGTACTGAATACCGTGAATTAGGATAAGCTGCTACAACACACCACTTCCTTTCACAACTTCAGTCCTTATCAGTCAGCTATGGAGAAGGCTATCCCACTGAAATTGCCCTCGGCTCTACAGTAGATAACACCTTCTCGTTTATTGACAATGGAAAAGCCTGCCTCTCACTCTGCCTTGACCTCATTTCAGCCTCTGACACCGTAATCCACCAGCTACTTCTTTCAAGAAGCTTCGATGTCTTTGGCCTGCCTCTCACTCTGCCTTGACCTCATTTCAGCCTCTGACACCGTAGACCACCAGCTACTTCTTTCAAGACTCACAAAAAGCTTCGATGTCTTTGGCCTGCCTCTCACTCTGCCTTGACCTCATTTCAGCCTCTGACACCGTAGACCACCAGCTACTTCTTTCAAGACTCACAAGAAGCTTCGATGTTTTTGGCCTGCCTCTCACTCTGCCTTGACTTCATTTCAGCCTCTGACACCGTAGACCACCAGCTACTTCTTTCAAGAAGCTTCGATGTCTTTGGCCTGCCTCTCACTCTGCCTTGACCTCATTTCAGCCTCTGACACCGTAGACCACCAGCTACTTCTTTCAAGAAGCTTCGATGTCTTTGGCCTGCCTCTCACTCTGCCTTGACCTCATTTCAGCCTCTGACACCGTAGACCACCAGCTACTTCTTTCAAGACTCACAAGAAGCTTCGATGTTTTTTGGCCTGCCTCTCACTCTGCCTTGACCTCATTTCAGCCTCTGACACCGTAGACCACCAGCTACTTCTGTCAAGACTCACACAAAAAGCTTCGATGTCTTTGGTCTGCCTTAAACTGGTCGGCATCTTACGTGGATGACCGGAATCAGCAGGTGGGCATCGGTAGGGCTACTGCTCGGTCTCACCATACTTTTTGCACAACTGGAATGCCACAGGGATCTGTCATTGGTCCTTTATTATTTACAGTCTTTACTACCCCAATCAGTCGTATAGCTAATCAGTTTAGAGTCCAATTACAACAGTGCGCGGATGAACACATTCATGTAGCGTGCCCTAAAATAAATTCATCAGTAGCTTCTCTAATCAAATGACACCAATCCGCAATCAAATAAGATTGTCTTAAGAAGTTTCTTTATATCGAGCTATAGCTATAACTTTATTCAACAATTTCGACGTCTTTGTATGTTCGTATCTAACTGTCGACTTCTTTGTTGCTTAGTATTCCACCGTCGTTGACAGTGATGGGCAATAGTTAACTAAAAAGTTGCTAACTTTTGGTTTAAACTAAACAAAATTAGTTAAGGATGAAGTTTAACTAAAAAATAATTTAGTTAAAACAATAGTTTAACTAAACAAATTTAGTTGCCAACTAAAAAGTTTAACTTAAAAAATCAGCAATATGCAACTATTTTTCCACAATGAACATCGAACACTGTCAACAAAAAACATTTTAACACTGCATGGTTTTAGCATTAACACTTTAACAGCATGTGTTTTCAAATTCATACATTACTTACAGTACGCTCCTCTCAATTTATGCTAGAACAGTACACATTGAATAGTTTGAAGGTGAAATATTGTCATTGACGCTCTGCATTATTATAGTTCACTTAACATCTGTCATTGTGAAAATGTTTGTCGTAAAAAGTTGTAAAAAAGTTGTAAAAGTGTTTTAGTTTAGTTAACTAATTTCCAAAATCAGTTGCCAACTTTAGTTAAACTAATTTTTTTTAGTTGGAAAATAGTTTTAGTTTAACTAAAAAAATAGTTTAGTGCCCATAACTGGTCGTTGACACCAACTGCGATCTTCCCTTCCTAATCACCTACTTTAACTGCTTTCTCTATTCTATCTCAACCTATAGGCAACTTCACTATGGTAGTGCCT
Source organism: Allolobophora icterica (assembly GCA_963556255.1). NCBI lineage: Eukaryota > Metazoa > Annelida > Clitellata > Crassiclitellata > Lumbricidae > Allolobophora > Allolobophora icterica. Next base: position 4,713,654 of record OY744603.1, read on the forward strand.
GGCTACTGAGTGTCATTCACAATTAGACAATGTGGTTTTTCTCCAATATTTCTTGTTTCAGTTCAACCAAGTTTTACACTTCAATTGTCTCTTTTGGCCAGCAACCCACAACTCAACTCTCTCTGTAATAAATTTCAAAAAGCTCATATCAGTGCATTCTTTCGCCCCTCATGTACGACTATATACAGGCACTCTCACGCCTATCTAACTAAATCTCCACGGCTTAAGACTAAGTTACTGTTCAACCCATCGTAGGCCTATACACATTACGCACTCGCATTAACGATACTATATAAACAATACGTATTGCTGTCAACCAAACATAATCTATTCAACACAGAGATTCATCGGAACTAAAAGTCAGTGTTCCCAAAAGCACGTTCACGTGCATTCTGTCGCGCTCCATCCCGCCTCGACAGGTGTCGCCAGCATCGTATCACCGAACGAGAAATAGAGACGTTGTTGTGGTGAATGGACAGATAATAGAACCACTGCAGGCATAGATAGTTGTAGGTTCAATCAGAGGCGTCTATCCCCCAAGTCATTGGAGCAACCTCCCCTTCCTCCCCTCCTCTTCCCCCTTCCTCTTCCTACGCCTCTGTAAATGATGGCAAATACACATACGATCTGTAAGTGTATTTGCCTCCCCATTTCTTGGATGGAGCATTTGCTCCAAGGTTTCAATGGTGTAGACGCCCCTGGGTTCGATTCGTTGACAGGCCATTTTTGTCATCATATACAATTCCCTACCTCATCATCATTCCACTTTGCCTTATTTCCAACACGTTCACTGCGTCTCATCTTACCACGGATCTTGTTGGCCGATTGTCAAACTCGAATTATAATTTGGAGTCACTGTCTTCGTTCGTTTGTGTAACTCATTATATCTTCGTATCCTCAAATTAATACTGTTTTACGTCCCATTGCTCTGTTTTATATATGGCTAATGAGTACTTGTGTTAAGTTACTGACCTATTTCAAAGCGACGGAAGAACCTCAGCAAAGCTAACAGGCTGCTCATTCTGCCTAAATTGATATCAAACACTTAGTTAACCCTCAGGCTACCAAGTTTTTTTGCGACATCGGCTACCAAGGGTGGGGGTGGTTACCACCCATCCCCGGAATTTCGTGTTTGGTTTCAAATATCATATCGTGTAATACAGCATTTGATTCAGCATTCATTTCTGACAAGAATGGTATATTTAGTTGTAAAATATATGAATGCATCTAGAAATTATATAGTTTTTAACAAAGGCACCGGTCCATTTAACGATATCTGATGTTATCCTGCACAATGTGTACTTTTTGGATAAAAAATATAAATGATGTGGGTTTTGAAAATGAACTATGTATCCAATAATACTCTAAATATACTGAGGCTTAATTTTCAACAATACAAACTATTGCAAAGTCTGTTTTAGTTTCAGGCAAAGTCTAAAGGCATGCAGCTATATCAACATGAGACAAGAAATTATGTTATTGTTCCCGCCAGTCAAATACGTCAGTGGTCCTTGCAGTTATTGCAAGTTACTTCCATTGTTTTGTGCGAATGCTTCCTGCAAACCGGCTTTTTGAACACTACACAACACTGCTTTACTGCTTCGACTGTTTATAGCCCTTCCCCATACCCAACCATATCGGTTTACTTTGTGATGTTGCATCAGTGATTTTCACACTGAAAAGCGTATTATTAATTATTATGATCACTTCCGGTTTTCAAAAGACAAATAACTAAGCAAGCAAATATAGCTCTACATTCACTCTAAAGAATGGCATAGTTCTCTTCCAGAAAGAATAATGAATACCTTTATAGTCGACAAACAGCTAACAGCTGACGAGAAATTCCTGATTCCAAGAACGTGGTACCTAGGCTATTTCGGGTATAACTTTTTAATGGCGTGGGATATCATCACGACTTTTGCCTCAAAATGTGTGCAAATGGACCCCCTACAGCAACCTGAAATGTAAAAATTATATTCCACGTGCTACAATTTTTTATGCAGAAAACCCTAGGGGGTGGTAACCACCACCCCCTTGGTAGCCCGAGGGTTAAGTTAACTCAGCCAGGCTATAATTCGAAACATCTAAACCAATACTTTTAATCAGCCGACATTGAATAAGGTCTAGGTCATTGTGATTTCAGCTTAGCGTATAATTTATGTGATTTCAGCTTAGCGTATATGTGATTTCAGCTTAGCGGATATGTGATTTCAGCTTAGCGGATATGTGATTTCAGCTTAGCGGATATGTGAAGACGGCTAATATTGGCTGAAAAACAAATGAGAGAAATAAAAATATACACATTCTGAAAGAGAACATCAAAGGATCCAGAAGTGTTGTCATGCATTCAAACTTTCTGTTTTGAATGCCTGAAACACTAGAGAAAAGACGCAGGAAAATCCAGTAGAGAAACTGCTTCAACCGTTGTGTTGAACAGAGTTCGCCATTCCACCGGAAGACATCACGGGTCTACAGAGAAACGTCTTTAGGGAAGATATCTGGAAGTTTAGACAACACTGCAAATGGGGAATGCCCAGATCCGTTGTGGTACATGTGGTAAGAGAAACGAAGGCGATACAGGAGAAATATCAAAAGCCACAAAGAGATGCTATGAATGTAATGAAAACTACTGCGATAGGTGTTCAGTGGTTCATCAAATGCAGAGAGCGAACACAAATCATCACATTATAAAACTTGGAAGCGACATCGACGAAGAAATCAGACGAATGATTAAACTGAAATTCGACTACTATTGCGCCGACTGCAAGAAAATCGTCTGCGTCTCGTCTTTTAAGACCTGGCGTTGGATTGGAATTCTCTGACCAGCTGCAGTGTATTATTCATGTTGAGATTGTCAACATCTTATCCTATTTCTATCTAATAGTTTTTGGGCGACTCAGTGTCTAGTCACTTATGTGGGTTCTATAATTACCTAACATACCTAAAATGAACTCTCTGACAGTTTGATACAGTAACAGAGCTAGAGACATTTTCAATTAATATCAGATTAAATGCAAATATAGTTTAGAAATGAGTTTTCCTTGAATCGCACGAATCTGTCGATAATTATTGAGAGACCTATTTTGAGTTCTCCAGTGAGAACGCATCCAATGAGTCATTAATATGAAATAAGAGGACAAAAATAACTTTTTAGATCTGCATGGTTTGAGTTAACCTCCTTTCTTGCGCGAGATCATATAACCGCGAGAATCAAGGCCAGACTTAGGGGTCAATATTGACTAAGTTGGTAAAATCTGGTTGTCTCGATGTCAAGTTATGCAATCACATAGTTATTAACTTATTACGCTGTAGAAAATAAAAAGATTTAATACATATTTAGACGTTCAACTCATTTGTAGAACAGTATTATTTTCAAAAGCACTAATAACGATGTTGTCAAGAAATGAGCAAATTTAAAAATGCCGAGTTCAACCATGAATATGTTTGCTTTTGCAGATAAAAGAGGAACTACTCCATGGTTTGAGCACAATGCAATTGTCGTGGGAATAAACGATGGTTCGATTACAACAAAGGATGTTGTAAAAATAAATCTACATCGGTCAAATGAAATCTCAATACAAGAACAAATACCGACTGAAATGGCACCCGAAGCATTCGCTGCCGTTTACTGTAACACAATGTACGTAACTGGAACAGGAGCCACTTATGACGAAATATGGAAATTCAACAAGGCTTCTGGTTGGAAGAGATGCGCTTCTTTAGTTCAAAGCCGACGTAGACACAGCGCAGCTTTTATCGATGAAGTATTGTACATCTGTGGAGGATTTGTTGATTCTAATAAAACAGTTCTAGACAGCGTTGAAGCCTACAACGCAGTCACCAACAAATGCAACGCAGTTGGAAAGTTGGCTCATTGTGTCTTTGCCTCAGGAAGTTGTGTTCCATTCAAGAGTTCCCTCTATATCTTCGGTGGACCTGATGAAGTTTTCAATGCATTCAATCACGTTCAAGTGTACAGCACGAAAGAAAACACATGCTCTGCCCTTTCGAAACCAATGCCGCGGCCTTATCGCTTGATGGGTGCTCTACTTTGGGAGACATCTGTTATTTTACTTGGATGTGATACTTGTTTCATATTTAACTTTGAGACGGAAATGTGGCAAGAAAGAGAAACTTTTAAGACTGATGTTGCTCACTTTGGTTTGGTTCATGAGAATGAAAGAATCTTTGTCATCGGTGGAGGTATGACTGAGACGGATAAAGATGGAAAAAAGACATGGAAATGCAGAGACGACGTACGTTATGTTCTTCTTCAGGACATCCTCGAAGATAAACCTACTGAGTGGAAGATTCACGGAAAATTACAGACACCATCCCTTGTACAAGCTTATGCAAGTATGCGCTTTATAGCCTAGCAAATAAGCTTAATGCTGACATCTTTGGACGGCCTGAGGTTATACGTCATACCTTTAATGAGTATGTGTGTATTTTCAACTTTTAGCTGCTTTTAACATTGACCTTACATTATCGTCAGCTAAATGTGAAAATTTTAGGTTGAAAGAGACCCACTGCACTTCGTAACCGTGAAATTTTTAGATCGGAGTATAAGTTTGGAAATACCAGCTAGACGTCCTCGCCACACATGGAGTCTGATCCGCTGAATTTAAAACTACATAAGGTCTGGAGAAGAGCCCAGATTAAAGACGACTCTAAAACGTGTTGTGAAAGCGGCATCGTTCCAGAGATAGATAATAATAATAATAATACCGGTAACAGTGATGGAACCATAATCTTGCACTTTGATAATTATTATTGGTTTAATATCTTGGTCACGAATAGGAAGGATGCTGCAATACTTTCAGGCATTACCGGTCGTATATGAATGGAAGACATATGTGATGGTTACTGAGATAGCTGTTTTTTAGTGAAATCCGCATAATTCTACAATGAATAGCGAATATGTATAATTCGTTAAAACATTACTATCTTCATTGCGATTTTTTATAGAAATTGCTATAAATCTTTTACAATGACTGTAAACCAATATAAGTTTATCAGTCTTGGAGTCGCTTATGTTCATGAGTAGGCTAAAGTAAAAGGGGCTTTTTAATACGCCTCTGAGGCTGTCATTGATTAAATATGAAGACAGGTAATAAGGGACATTGTAATATAGAGACGATTGGAAAGGTGTTGCGGAAATAAAATGCAATGCAACTGTATTTGATATTTCCCTCCTTCCAAGAAAATTCGTAGTCGTAATCGTAACCGTGATCTCCAAACTTCTAAAGAGCCACTCGAAGGCCAAGCGTAGGGCACCAGCCTATTCATGAGCGCTACTTCAAATCAGAGGGTTCCAGAGAGTAGTCCAGCAGAGGTCCAAGTCCGGTTTCCAGAAGGCCAAATCAAATCAGAGGCGGTTTTCCAGAGAGCAGGTCCGAGCCCGGTTTCCGAGGGCCATATCAAGAGAGGAGGCAAAGAGCAGCTGTTATTGCGGGTGTAGTTTAGGGCGATAATAATTGGTAGGTGGAGGATCAGATCAGTCAGGGTGGGAGTTCCTGAAAAGATGAGACTGCAGTTGTGAGTGGAAAGCCCGGGTGTGATAGATAGAGGAAGATGAGGAGGAGGATGAAGGACGGGTTGCAATGATGATGGTGGAACGGAGAATCTGCGGAATTCAGAGGGATTCATTCCAGAGGCGTGGTGCTGTGCTGGATATGACTGGGTTGGAGAACTTGAGATTAGTAGTAAATGAGAGTGAAGAAAGACTGAGAAAATAGGATGATCGTGTGGAGCGGGTCGCCTGAATGGCGATGTGATCACGGAGATACTTGGGCTGAGAATATTGTAGAGAGTTGTAGGTTAGGGATAGGACTTTGAAGAGAATTCGCTCTGGGATTTTTAGCCAATGGAGTGATTGGAAGATGGGAGTGACATGATGATGGATGTTTGGGCGTTCTAGTGACTGCCCTGGCTAGTGAGTTTTTGATAGTTGCAGATGCTTGATTTGGGTGGATTCAAGGTTGAGGAAGAGGGAATTGCAATAGTCAAACTTGGCAAGAAAGAGAACAGTTCACGGCTGGTGTCAGACACTTTGGTTTGGTTCTTGAGAATGGACGAATCTTTGTCATCAGAGGAGGAGACAGCGACACGAATAAAGAGAGCAAAAACAATATGGAAATGCAGAGACGACGTACGTTATGTCCGGCTTCAGAAGACCTTCGATGATAAGCTGATTGAATGGAAGATTCACGGGAAATTACCAAAACCAGGGCTTATACATATTTATGAAAAAGTGCGATTCCCAGTCTAGCAAATAATACTGACATTCTGCAAGGCTAAAGGTTATATTTTTAATGATTGCGCGTAGTTGGTTTTAATGTGCATAGTAGTCTTAAGTGTTTAGCTACTTCCAACTGCAGTTTTGACCTTACGTTATCTCAGATCAACTTTTAATTTTCAATGTATTTGTGTCCATTGCTGTAACGGAAACCACAGCACAGTTTGAGAACTGTATAGTTCTTGCGGGATTAGTATGATGATGCGACTGTAACAAAGAAGGTCATCAAAATAAATCTACACTGGTCAAAGGAAATGTCATTAAAACCTTAACAGCGAGCTACGTTGGCCTCCAATCGGCTTTAGTAAACCTCATCGTTAAAGTGTTAAGCCTTTGACGTCGCCCTCCTCTTTTTCTAGGCATAGGACTGGCCCGACCTGGCACTATCAGCACAACGTTTTGTTGAGGAATTTAAAAAATGTATTTGGGAAAATCGATGTAAAGGTGTCAGAGGCTAACACACTGACACACCTACACGCAAACACACACACACACACACACACACACACACACACACACACACACACACACACACACACACACACACACACACACATATATATATATATATATTATCAATTAATTGCATTGATTGTTTAGCGGTATCTTACTGAAAATCCTGGACAGACAAACAGACGAAAGATTTCGTTGTGCGATCTTTCGGAAGATTTTCCCTCTCTTCTTAAGTTTCCTCTCCCCACAAACACACACACACACACACACACCTACACACACACACACACACACACACACACACACTTTTCCACTTACAATGAATGAATAGACCTATATCGCGAGAAGTCTTAAGCGGGACTCTAACTCTGACATGAGGCTATCACAAATTATCTAACCTCGCTCTATTCATATTCATTTTTTGTACTTAAATATTCCCCAGTTATTACATTTTTACTGTGCAGTTAATGTGAACTCAACTGCTTAACGTTGCTCAAAAGTCATATCCGTTAACATCGGTTTGTGATGTGGATAATATATTGCAGCCTAACATCTAGCTGGGCCGTAGGATATTGTAGTTCACTTTCACAGTGGTCGCGTAAAAGCAAAAAACACAGGAAGCAAAAACAACCTTGAAGTTTCCAGCGCTAGGACCAATGTAAGATAAACAGTGTATCATTGGTCAGTGAGATTCATGGCAAGAGTTAGTTTTGGCATTAATGTTATTATCAGAGTCGCCACTAGTTCTGCAAAAATGTCTGAAATGTCTTAGCATCATTAAGAGCCTCGAATTCAACAATTCGGCAGTAATTAATTCATCTAATTAGTATACTTGATTAGACCATTTGTTTTACCATTCTGCTTTGAACGAATGAATGATTGACCGAGCGAATAAACAAATGACTGATTGAAGGAAAAAGAATCTACAAAGTATTCTTCATTAGCCAAACACTTGCTAATATAAGGAAATTTAGCAAACTGGTTTCAAACAAATGAAGAATGGTAAACTGTTGATGCTTTTGCAAAGATATTCAGATTTTGTTCTGGGATTTATACTGCATTTGCTTGTGTTCGTCAAACATATTATTTATAATTTCTAACGTAAAGTTAGATAAATTAAGACTGAAGACCACCGCAGCGTTCTCTGATAGGACTCATACGACTGTGTGCCAATAAAGACTGCGTTCCACTTTTCGGTGGAAGAGGTAAAGAAATCAATCTGTTGAATCACGTTCAAATGTACAACACTAAATGAAACCCGTGCACTCTCCTCTCGAAACTAAAGTTACGTGATTATCCATTGGATGCGTTCTGCACTTTGGGGTTCTGCTGTTTTATTAGTTCGGCGACATACTTGCATATTTAACGTTGAGACTGAGACCTGGTAAGAAAGACAACAGTTTAAAACCGACGTTGGCCACTTTTGTTTGGTACTTGATAATCAGTGTTTAATCTAGACGGCTTTGGGGGGGGAATGTCCCCCCCAGGATTGAAGTTTCCCCCCAGAGGCCAGTAATATTACAATGTAGAGACTTTAAGGGGAGGAAAATTCCCCCCAGGATACTGGGTATACATGGTGTTCCCCCCCCAGAGAGGAATTCCTAAAAAAAGGTTATCTCACTTTATTTGGAGAGAGTAATTGGTGTATAAAATGTGATGACTAAAAAAAAAAAAAAAGGTCATCAACTTTTTTCGGAGATGAAATTCCAACTTTTACAGGAGGAAATTCCTAAAATTCCTAAATTCTAAAAAAAATTTTTACGTTGGAACAGGGATGAAATTTCTCCTGAAAAGGTCGCCGTTGTTGGTCCCCCCCGACAAACCTCAATTCCCCCCTCAGCAGAGGGGGACTAGATTAAACACTGCTTGAGAATGAGTGAGTCCTTATCATTTGAGAGGAGACAGCGAAAAAATGTAGATGGTTAAGATTAATGTAAATGCAGAAACGATGTGCGACTAGGCTTAAGGATACACGGACTGAACGGAAGATTACTGCAACATTAAGATGGGCGCCTACGTTGCTCTCACACACGCGTGTTCGATCTTCAGTCTATTCGCGCGGATTTATTTACAACTGTGGATTGCCGGTCATTCGCTAGTTTTCTGACTTGTCATTCTACTCGTCCTGTTGGAGAAGTCTTCTCGTTACCAGTCTCACATTATTTGCTATTGCAACAAGATGTGTCTGTTTCAATCTTGATAATAATAAACGAATATTGATTGATTGAACATTGCCTCAGCCAGATCTTATGAATCATCATCATCATCATCATCATCATCATCATCATCATCATCATCATCATCATCATCATCATCATCATCATCATCAATGGCAAGCCCCTCTCCGGAGCGTAGCCGTTTCCACAGTTCTCCGCCAACCACTACGATTCTGCGCACGACTCCAGGCAGTATTCAGTCCAAAGCCCAGCGGCCGCAGGTCAGCGTCAATCGTTCGGGTCCATGTATGTCTCGGTCGTCCAACCGGTCTTTTCCAGGCCCTTCGAGGGCCACTAATCATGGCGTGTAGAGCTCTAGCGTGGTCTTGACAGCAGTTGCTGCGCGCATAGTGACCAAAGATTCGGAGTCTCCGTGATTCGATTATCTCCGAGATTGGTAGATCTTATGAATGCCTATGAAAAATTAACTGTCATTGAGGTGTAGTGCAAAAACATTGAGTGTTTATTACGTATTATTATATGACTTCTATAGTGCTATGCACTCTCATCCTGATTTCTTCTCTTCTTCTTACCTTTCTCACGTTTTCAATATCAAACACCATCCACCCCATTCGTACACTCGTCTAATTGAATGACCCTTGTATTAATATATGACATTTATTCATACGAGAGTTGTCCATTTTCAACTATTGTGGTTCATTAAGACAGTAGTGTTGAACGCTTAAATCTGTAAATAAAAGCAACGGTTTTTAAACTCTGTTGGGGATGGTATCCACTAGACTCACTACGGACTGCTTTACTGTGACATCATAATAGAACCCATAGCAACGCGCTCATAAATAGAGCTCTAATTACATGTGCAGTCAGGAAGGCTGTAAGTAGCCTACATGTAATACAGTGGGTGCGGTTCGTAACGATGCCATGACTGCACTTGCAAGCGAATGACCGAAAGTTTTGTAAAAGATAGGAGTATTAGTTTGGAAATACCACCTGGACGATTCTCGCCCCACAAGGACACGAGCGGTGTAATCTCTGACCTGCGTCATCTGTTTTTCGGACTACGCAATCGTTGGAGAAGCTACCATGAGAGATAGAGATGGTTGGAAACGGGTATTCTGATTTCTTATTACTATAAATATGGTTAGAAATAAGTGCTATTCTATTTACATGTGACAAGTTTTAAACGTCAGTTATGAAGGGTCAGTACTTTCACATCTTAATGTTTGTCATTTGACTGCATCACGTGTTTCGATCATAAATAATGAATAAATTGTATAATAACTCAGACTTTGTTGTAAGGCTTACTCATTTATTGCATCTCAATGTTTAACAATCATTAAACGTCATTAATTAATGTAATAAATGTAGTTAATTTGAGCTGGTACCATGCGCTGAGGAGTTCTAAAGTACCATATCTCATCCTGAATACTTCTCTTCCGCTTATCTTTCTCACTACTCCAATATCAAACACCATCCATCGGCAAGCTGACTCTAAGCTCCTCTGAACATATTTGGACAACCCATGTGACAAGACGCAGCGCTCGTGAATATGCTGTTGCCGTGCACTAAACTTTGAGTAGCGTCCTAGAAATTTTGAATTTATAATTACGATTACCGCAGTCGTTTTCTCATCAACTTGCATGACCACTATGTTAATGTAGGGCATTTAGACCTATGCATACGAGCGTATCAATTCTCAAAGTTTGTGGTTAATTAAAACACTGGTCTTCAGCGCTACACTTTATCTAACCTTTCGGATGATGACCTTATGTGGCTTGTTTGGTAGGTTCCTCGACAAAAGGTTCACGACAAATGGTTCACCGACAAATGGTTCACGGACAAAAGGTTCACGACAAATGGTTCACGACAAAAGGTTCACGACAAATGGTTCACGGACAAATAGTTCACGACAGAAGGTTCACAGGCAAAAGGATCACGATATTCCAGCTTCTAGCTTGAGCGATATTTTCATTGGTTCATCTCATTTTCATCGCTCTTCCAGCTCCTTGTTTCATCTCATTTTCGTCGCTCATCCAGCTTCTAGTTTAATTTACATTTAAATTAACATTTTAGTCGTTCATCCCGCTTCCAATTTTAATTAACATTTTAATCGTTCATCCCGCTCTACTAGTTTAATTAACTTTTTAATCGTTCATCCGCTCCTAGTTTAATTAACATTTTAATCGTTCATCCCGCTTCTTGTTTAATTAACATTTTTATCATTCATCCCGCTTCCAGTATAATTAACATTTTAATCGTTCATCCCGCTTCTAGTTTAATTAACTTTTTAATTGTTCATCCCGCTTCTAGTTTAATTTATATTTTAATCGTACATCCCGCTCCTACTTTAATTAACATTTTAATCGTTCATCCCGCTATTAGTTTAATTAACATTTTAATCGTTCGTCCCACTTCCATTTTAATTTACATTTTAATCGTCATCCCGTTTCTACTTTAATTTACATTTTAATCGTTCATCCCGCTCCTAGTTTAATTAACTTTTTAATCTTTCATCCCGCTCCTATTTTAATTAACTTTTTAGTCTTTCATCCCGCTTCTAGTTTAACTAACATTTTAATCGTTCACCAAGCTCCTAGTTTAATTTACATGTTAATCGTTCATCCCGCTCCTAGTTTAATTAACTTTTTAATCTTTCATCCCGCTCCTATTTTAATTAACTTTTTAGTCTTTCATCCCGCTTCTAGTTTAACTAACATTTTAATCGTTCATCCCGCTCCTAGTTTAATTTATATTTTAGTCGTTCATCCCGTTCCTCGTTTAATTAACATTTTAATCCTTCATCCCGCTTCTAGGTCAATTTACATTTGAATCGTTCATCTCGCTCCTAGTTTAATTAACATTTTAATCGTTCATCCCGCTTGGAGTTTAATTTACATTTTAATCGTCATCCCGATTCTAGTTTGATTTACATTTTAATCGTTCATCCCGCTTCTAGTTTAATTAACTTGTTAATCGTTCATCCCGCTTCCAGTTTTATTTACATTTTAATCGTTCGTCCCGCTGCTAGTTTAATTAACATTTTAATCGTTCATCCCGCTTCCAGTTTGATTTACATTTTAATCGTTCATCCCGCTTCTAGTTTAATTTACATTTTAATCGTTCATCCCGATTCTAGTTTAATTAACATTTTAATCGTTCATCCCTCTACTAGTTTAATTAACTTTTTAATCGTTCATCCCGCTTCCAGTTTACTTAACATTTTAATCGTTCATCCCGCTTTCAGTTTAATTAACATTTTAATCGGTCATCCCGCTCCTAGTTTAATTTATATTATAATCGTTCATCCCGCTCCTAGATCAATTAACATTTTAATCGTTCATCCCGCTCCAAGTGTAATTAACATTTTAATCGTTCTTCCCGCTTCCATTTTAATTTACATTTTAATCGTCATCCCGATTCTAGTTTAATTTACATTTTATTCGTTCATCCCGCTCCTAGTTTAATTAACTTTTTAATCGTTCATCCCGCTCCTAGTTTAATTAACATTTTAATCGTTCATCCCGCTCCTCGTTTAATTAACATTAAAAGTTAATAAAACTAGAAACTGGATGAACGATTAAAATGTAAATTAAACAGGAAGTGGGATGAACGATTAAAATGTTAATTAAACTAGAATCCACATGAATGATAAAAATGTAAATTAACCTGCAAGCGGGATGAACGATAAAATGTTAATTAAACTAGAAACGGGATGACGATTAAAAAGTTAATTAAACTAGACACAGGATGACGATTAAAATGTAAATTAAACTGGAAACGGGA
>OY744603.1:4731364-4748809 GCA_963556255.1 Allolobophora icterica
AGCGTCGTGCCTTCTCAATGGCTGGCCCCTCTATGTGGAATGGGCTCCCACCTTCTTTGCGCTTATTTCCATGAGGAAGTTCGCCTGTTTTCTACCGCCTCCTTAAGACTTCTCTTTTTAACCGTGGCTGGACTGGGAGCACCTCTGAGTAGGTTTCTTGAAGAGGCGCTATATAAATTATCAAAATGAATGAATGAATGAATCAACAGACCATCAGCTGCACTCTAATTGACTTCAGCCGTCCGGTATATATCACCTGTTTATAATATCCTTTGGAAAAAAAACGCTAGGAAGTGAGATATCTAATGAATCAACTAGAACAAGTGAGCGAATAATAATGGTATTTAAGTGATTGGTTAGTCTGCCCGAACGGTGCATAAAGTGTAGCTTTTGCCTAACCAATCTTCAGGCAGTGAGTATAATTTTATGACTCTATTATCCATCTGCCACTTAGCAAGCTGAACACGAGGATTCTGCCTAAGCCTAACAGTTTGCTTAAGCAAGGTCATTCGGCGGTGGCTGGGTCGTTGCATGAATTGCATATATCCTCATAACTTAACCGACGGCATTTTGACTAAGAAACTGTTGAGACCGCGATACGGAGTAAGTCAAACTTTGTCTGTTTTGCTTTAGTCTTAACTGTCACTGAATACTTGTTAAAGTTATGAACTCAATTTTGATTTTGGAATTGGAATTTTAAAATATTTTTATATGCAATGGTGCCCAAATTTCATAGGCACTTGTAGCTCATATAGGCTAATAATTTTTAAAGACATAAATGAAATACAGGCGGCGCATAGGTCTACTAACTAATTTGAACGATACTTTAAATTCATTACATTGAATAGCAGTAGGCCTAGGTCTCACAAAGTCAGTGACAGACTTATTTGACCATAGCACTTCTTGCAAAAAACTTCAATTTGAAAATAAATGTGAATCAATGGACTGATCCATTGATTCACATTTATTTCCAATTCAGTAATTTCCAGTGACGCAAAAAAAATTGAATAAGCAATGAACGACGATTCGTGTTTGAAATGCTCTGCTAGTTACGATTAACGGAAACAGAAAAGAGGAGGGCTCAAATGAGCCGGATGGTTTTTGCCTGAGTTCTTGAGGAAATCGCCGAAGCCTTCAAAGTGTCAAGGTGAATGTAAAATTGGAGATTTAGCTATACTATCGAGACAGCTACAAAATATAAAAGGGGAAAAGTTGCCAGCATCGTCAGCAATGTCCAAACATCAAGAATGACGACAGTCAAAAGTAAAAGGAGACCGTGAAAGGTTAACCCATTAATTTCCATTAATTTCCATTGACGCAGAATTACTGAGCAAACCAATAATCATCCAGCTATGATTCGATAGAACGTTTGTATTATTTCAGTTTATCGGGAATGATATGTCTAAGCATCTAACATTAAAGTAAGGTCCGTCAGGTAAAACAAGAAACACCAAATGAATTTTCTCTACGAAGGTGTTAACTTAGATCTTGATCCAATATTATTATTAAAGCATTAGACGTTTCCTAGAATTGTTTAGTTTTCAGGTGACTAAGGCATCGTGGCATAACAGTAGACACACCGATTAAAAATTATAGGTAGGGTCTACCCATTGGTTATTATTAGCCAGTTCAGTCACTTCCATAACCATAATGAAGAAAACATCAACCGATGGTCGTTTCATAAGAAACCGTAGTGAAAACAAATTGAAATCCGCCAGAGAAGTCCAGTCCACATCAGTTATGTAAGACATGTTAGCAATCATTACAGACCGATTGGCAAACCTAAGCAACGCTCCCTTGGTCCTGCATTTCTTCAAGATTATAAGTTCTCACAACCCCATTTTGACTTGATCCAACATACAAAGCGTTTATTTCACTTGTTCATAGTCATAGGATAAGTGCCTTAAATAAAGAAATATCATTTGCTTTCAGTCACAACAGCTGTTGGTTATGTGTAATAGATTTTCCAGATAAACGAAGATGGCGGATGCAGTAGAGAAAACTGCAAAACAACTTCAAGAAATTACAGAATGTCCAATCTGCATGATGGCATTCACAGATCCAAGAATATTCCCATGCATTCACACTTTCTGTTTTGAATGCCTGAAACGCACTGCAGAAGAGGAGGCAAAGATTAAACCAGGAGACAAGATGCCTTGTCCGCTGTGTCGTAAGGAATTCATCATTCCAGCAGATGGAATAAATGGTGTACAGAAAAACTTCTTCATGGAAAACCTCTCAGAGTTCAGCAATATGATTAAAAGGGAAAGTGCAACCACCATCTGCGATATATGTAATGTTAGGAATGAGGGCAAAACAGGACAAATACCAAAAGCCACGATGATATGCTTAGAGTGTAAAGAAAATTACTGCGATAGCTGCATCAGAGTTCATAAATTTCATAAACTGAATAAAAATCACAAAGTGGTAAAAATTGGAAGCGATGCTAAATCAGAAATGAGGCTACCATTTAAAACAATTTTCTGCAGTAAACACACTGAGAAACCATTAGACTACTACTGCGCCGACTGTAAGAAAATCGTCTGCGTCTCTTGTTTTGTTGAAAGTCACAAGTTACACGATTGCAAAGATGTCAACACAGACAATGAAAAATTTCGCCAAGCGATTCAAAACAGTGCATGGGAAATCTCGAAATATGCAGGTGAAATGTTGTCAATGAAAAAGAATTTGGAGAAGAAAAAGTCAGATTTTCTAAAGGAAATACTTGACAAAGAAAAGGAAATTGAAAAAAGAAATCAGGAGATTAAAGACTTGATAGATCAAGACACAAAATCGCTTTTGGATGAGTTATCTGCAATAAAGTCAAATAATTTAAAGCAAATAGGAGGTGATATGGAAGAAATTGAATTAAGCTGCACAATATTGAAAAGCTTTGAGGTTTATTGTACAGAATTAAAATCGAAAGGATCGGCCATCGACATCTGCAGGTCGGTTGACCAGTTACTTGCAAGAGCAGAGGAGCTACAAAAAGATCACGACGAATTCACTGATCGTCCCCTTCAATTAATCGAGTTGTCCTTCCAAGCAACAGATTTAAGAGAAGTTTTACAAACGCCCAGGAATAATGTTGTTGGACAAATCAAAGGTATTTTATTTTCAAATATGTAAATAAATTCCTTATGAACCTTGCGACGCTTTGAGTAACATTGCTGCACGAACGGTCAACGATCAGCATCGACTAAGAACGTTTCAGAACTATTCAGGGTCACTATATAGTACTTCGCCAATTGTACCTCACGATTTCTTTTCAGTATTCATCTCTGTAGACTGTAGTTGTAATTTTTATAATAATTATAAAACCTTCCTTCGTACCGAGTTGTAAATTGTGACGATCAGGGCCTTCAGACGCTATGGGAGCGCTAGGGTCGTGACATTCAATATCAGTTGCAGTGTCTCTAATGCGCGGTTTTGATTGGAAGTAACCTTATAGCAAACCCACATTATAAATTCATGTCCAGACTATACTTAAAAACCGCAGTCCACCGAACAAAACGAATTACAAAACCAGGCTACGGAAAGGGATTTGAAACGATAATGAAACTTCAAACAAAACCTAGGAAGTCATTGGTCGGGGCCTATTGGCCTGAAACCATACTTGTATGTACGACCGCAAATAAAAAAAAATTAAATGACGACATGCGGATTTGGCTCCTCAATTAGTCTCGCTCATTCAGACTTCTAATGCGACATTGGATGAGTTACGAATTATTTCTTACTTCCGCAATCGTTTCTCTGTAGTTTGGATGGAGTTCGGACTTTTTGTATCGACTCGTCCGTTCTGGCAGCTTCAAGTTACTAGCCGAACAGTGCGAACGCCAGCTGCAAGGACAACTCCGTTGAAATAGGACGTGTTGACCACGTGGCTTCTAGCTCGTTTGGCGCTTCGTGTGATTTAAATCTTCTTCTGCTAACCAGGAACCACTCTTTTTTAATATTTCAAAGCCGTGGTGGGGGCTAAAAGCGCTAAAGTTTCCTTAAGAAATCCGCACGTCAATTAAATGGTCAGTTCACACACCAATTATGAATAACATGTTGTTGCTATTCAAACAGAAACTAAAAGCCAGTATCAGAACTTTGCAGTTGTCGTGGGAATGAGTGATGGTACCACCTGTACAAATGACGTCGTCAAAGTAAATCTACATCGTCCAAATAGAATTTCAAAACTCAGAAAAATACCGGGTAGAATGAAAAAAGGTACAACAGCCACAGCCAATGTTTACTGTGACACACTCTACGCTACAGGAATAGGAAGGAATGCAGATGAAATCTGGAAGTATAACGAGGCTTCCGGTTGGTTGAAATGCGCATCTTTAGTTCAAGGCAGACATAGACACAGCGCAGCCTTTATCGATGAAGTATTGTACGTCTGTGGAGGATTTTTTAAATCAATCGAAAGAGTTCTAGACAGCGTTGAAGGCTACAACGCAGTGGCCGACAAATGCACCACAGTCGGTAAATTAATCCACTGTTTCCAAAATTCTGGAAACTGTGTTCCATTCAGGAGTTCACTCTATATCTTCGGTGGGTCAAATAAAGACGAGGAAAACGTCAGTCATGTTCAAGTATACAACACGAAAGACAACTCATGCTCTCTCCTTACAAAACCAATGCCAAGCCCTAATTCTATGATGCGAGCTGCACTTTGGGAGGCGTCCGTGATTTTACTTGGACGTGATACTTGTTTCATATTCAACTTTGAGACGGAGACTTGGCAAGAAAGAAAACAGTTCAAGACTGGTGTTGTTCAATTTGGTTTGATTCTTGAGAATGAAAGAGTCTTTGTCATCGGAGGACGATGTAGGAAAAAGGATAAGGATGGCAACGCGACATGGAAATGCAGAGACGATATACGTTACGTCCCTCTTCCGAACATCCTCGACGATAAAACGATTGAATGGAAGATTCACGCAACATTGCCTCAACTGTCTATGATACATTCCTACGAAAAGTTGAAATTTGTGCTCTCCAGTGCAAAAACATCAGTGTTTTATATATAATTTCATACGATTGCTATAGTTCTATAGCCCGTCCAGATTCTTGCCCTTCTCTCTTTCCTTCTTACTGCTCCAAGTTGAAGCACAAAATACCCATTCTACTAACAAGTCATTTGTATTCACAGATGACAGTTCTTCCTACGAACGTCATCCAATCTCTAAGTTTGTGGCTCAGACAAAACTCAACGATTACGCCACTGCCTCCAAATTAACACAGAGATGACTGCAGTGATATCAATATTCAGTTAGGCCTACTATACATATAAATAAATATATATTTATTTATTTATTTTGAAAAATAATAAATTAACTATATAATGATAATAATAATAATAATAATAATAATAATAATTTAAGGTGTTTCGACAAAGCCCACGCAATTCACGCAAAATGTGCCAATATTTCTATTTGCGCAATCACAGGCAGTTGTGTAATAAATGTCTTATTCATATTAATAAAGATCTTTTCGAGGCAATAAACGTTAAAAATGGCGTAACATCTGAAATCACACCCCAATCATTGCACAGATATTCAACATCCTATAACAACCGTTTTTTACTCTCCACCTTTGCAAACTGCTCTGTTGCCTGGCCTCTGGATTCTGATACCACTCACGCTAATATTTAGTTTCGGTTAGACACCTTTATATAAGGTATTAAAACGTTATATTTAAAACTGATTTCTGTTCAATTTCTAATAATATATCAATGGTCTCAAAGCTTTTGATTGTATTATAACATAAGAACATTGAAAACTGTTGAGAATAATTTATTTCGACGTCAACGGCCTTTGTGCCAGAAGATGTCGTTAACCTCTCGATCCATACATCAATTGCTATACAATACAATACAATACAACTAAATACATCTGGGAGTCACCTTAGCCAGTTCATTAACCTTTGCTTCTCACCTCTCCTTACTTACTCGCATTTGCTTCAACCATTTAACAAGACTGCAAGCTATTCGTCGATCCATCTCTCCTGCAGTTAAAATAAGAAAATTATTGTTTCTGTCATTAAAATAAATAAATTATTTTTTAGAAGCTGAAAAAATGTGCCGGAACGCCGTTCCGGCGCGTTCCGCTTGAAAAAAAGCACTGTTATTATTAGATCTCAGTCTGTCTGATGCCCAGAAAAACAGAAAATGGCGACAAGCATTGGGAATTGCAGTTGTAAGTTTAGACTGCAATTTGACACATTTAAATCGCTAGTAGCAACAGCACGTGGGGCGTGGTGACTCAGTGGTAAGTTCGGCGCCTTGTGACCTTAGGGTTGCAGGTTCGAATCCCACTCTAGCCACTGCGTACGGACCTTGGGCAAGTCCTTCACTCGCAATTGCTCGTGGCGCTTCGGCGTGAAAACTCAGACACAGTATCAAATGCTTAAATTAATATTATGAACTATGTACACCAAAATGCGGTTAGCAGTTGGTTTTGAATAAAGGATATACTTACTTACTTACTTACTCTGAGTAGTAGTTGACTTCGAGAGGCGCTATAGAAATACCCGAAATAAATTAAATTAAATTAAAAATATTGTATTCGTCAGTTTCGCTTAATCACCACCTCTGCCACTACTCGTTATCTGGTAGTGCCAGTCCCAAGCCTTGATTTAGGAGGAGAGCAACGCTAATGATATTTTGTTATCACACAATGTCGTTAAACTGAAACTACTACTACAATCGCCAATACAATTAGTACATAGGTCTATGCCCTTAAGGGGAGATCGATGCGAAAGGCTTGGTAACAATTAAGATACCTTAAAACTTCTCTATATTTAGCCACTAGGTCGAATGAACAAATAAATAAAAGAATAAATAAATCATTCCATTTATGGTATAGACTCTGAATGGCGATAAGCACTGGAAAATGCAGCACTTGTAAATATTAGGTTGCGATTAGCCACCTCTGAATTACACTTTCCGAGATTATATATTATAATTTCCATATATCACCAATAAATAACACCACTTCCTACCTAAGCAAGCAAGCAAGTAAGTAAGTAAGTAAGTAAGTAAGTAAATAAGTAAGTAAGTAAGTAAGTAAGTAGGTAAGTAAGTTAGTAAGTAAGTAAACCCTTTAAAAATTGGACTGCTAACCGCATTTTGGTTTACTCGTGTATATCACTTCCAGTTGAAAATGCTATGGCCTATCTATATAACGGTGAAAATCATCCTAATTATAAAAGATTTGCGATCAGCAGTCGGGAGACCCCGATTATGAACACGAGGTCGCAAAGTATAACCAGTATGCTTAAGTCTAGAGTGGGTAACAGCGCGTGGAACACATGTGAAGGGCAAGTAAGAACGGCCGTGAAAAGTTTAGAATCAGCAGTTCGGATCAATTGTTCGAAACTAGAGTAGTCTACAGGAAGATTACCAGCTTTAATCAGTCTCAAAATATAGCCTGAAGTATCTGACGTTCCTCCCCTGCCCCACATAGCCCCACCAAGCGGACGCAGCGTACGTCATCCTCGCCACTGTGGTAGCTGTCACCACCTCGTACATTGAGAGACCATATAGTCCATGAGTAGTGGATGATATAATGTGAAATATTAAGCTACAATTAGACACCTTTAAATTTCTGTTATGAATTCTATATCAAACTTTTCATCGATTCGGTGGTTAATTGCGTGCCAGTTTTCTATTTCTATTCCATTAGAAGGTTAAACTTTGTCGTCTGCTCAGACGTTGTTACGAATTTGAAAGCACAGCCATTTTCGACAGAAGTCGTCAATAACGTCGCACTCATTTCATCGAAGTGCAGGTTAATAAATTGCCCCCCGTTCTACTTCTACTACACTGGAAGATTAAAGAACTTAATTTGTTTACAAATATGCGAACTAACTTTGCACATGGCTTCGTTTGCCCTTGTCGACAGACGTCGTCAACAATGTGACACTGGGGCCCTGGAATCGAGAAAGACAGTTACAGGTGTAGTTCATGACACCGTCGTTAGTACAGCTGCCGCCGTTTAGTCAGGGCTGGTAGCAGGGGCAGAAATACAGGTCTGGAGGCAGTGAAAGATAATTACAGGCCATCATAATATATGTCGTTGTTATCATAATTGGCCACGAAGACCAAGCAAAACTATGAACACTTTAACAACGAGAGTGTATTCAAAGCAAGTTGGACACCAATGCAGTTCGATCGTCGTTAAAGTGTTTAAGCCGTTTCTAAGAAGCGAGATTCTTCGTGGCAACGATCTTGACCAAATATTCAGACGACTCTATGGAAAGTCATCGACGTCATCATCATCATCATCATCATCATCATCATCATCATCATCATCATCATCATCATCATCATCATCATCATCATCATCATCATCATCATCATCATCATCATCATCATCATCATCATCATCATCATCGTCATCGTCGTCGTCATCGTCATCGTCATGTCATCATCATCGCCATCATCATCATCGTTACCATCATCGTTCATACCGATATTGCAGAGTGGTCCTCTCCAGTATTCGAAGCAATTGCACTGCCATGGAAGGATGCAAGTTGCCATGGTTACAATCGGGGTACCGTATGGACTCGTTGCAAATACGACCCTGCCAACCGTATTTACACCTTTAGCATAAGACCAAAAGCATTATCGTCGTAATCGTCGTTGTCCTCGTCGTCATTATCATCATCATCCTTGTCTTTCTTTGGTCTACCCTACCCTATCCTAAAATACCCTACCCTAACCCACTATAGCCTACTTTACCTTCGCCACTTGTAACGTAAACAACCTAGTCCTAGTGCAATGTAATACAATGTAATTTGATATAATATAATGGATGGAGTTTAAAATTGAATGTACCTTTTAATGTAATAGAATGTAACTGACCGAAAGGAATGACAGATCAATTTGAAATGTTTGTTTTAAAATAAGTTTGGAAAGATAATTATGCATCTTTCGGAATCGAACTTCAGACGGTCAGTCGAACGTAGATAGAAATTTACAACTAATTAACTAATTCTTTGTTTATTCACAATAAATACGGAATTAGCAACAAAATAAAATCAGTTTAACGACACTGTGTGATAACAAGGATCATCAGGATCCTTCATCCAGGCTTGGGTCTGGCACTGCCAGAGTAAGAGCAGTTGTGGAGTTGCGTATTACAACTGTTATTATTATTAATCCAAAGTTTAACGTCGTCTTATGACATCAATGGCCGTTGATGACAATTAAAAAGTATTATTCACAGAAAACGAGAAACTTATAGCGTCCGAAAGACGCCATTTAAAGGTGTAAAAACAGAGCCGTACAATGTCACTCATATCACACCATTTAAGGCAATAATACTGCTTTAAATGGTGTGACATTAGTGACACTTACATTATATTAGTAACACATGTGTTATATCTGACATTGTCTATGACACACACTTAACCCTCGGGCTACCAAGGGGGGGGTGGTTACCACCCCCCCCCCTACGTTTTTCTGGAAAAACTTTTTTTTGCACATGGAATATAATTTTGACATTTTAGGTAGCTGTAGGGGGTCCATTTGCGCAAATTTTGAGGTAAAAGTCATGATGATATCCCACGCTATAAAAAAGTTATACCCGATATAGCCTAGGTACCACTTATGAAATCAGGAATTTCTCTCGTCAGCTGTTAGCTGTTGTCGACTATAAAGGTATTCATTATTCTTTCTGGAAGAGAAACAACTATGCCATTCTTTAGAGGGAATTTAGGGTTATATTTACTTGCTTAGTTATTTGTCTTTTGATAACCGGAAGTGATCATAATGAATAATAATACGCTTTTTCAGTGTGAAAATCACTGATGCAATATCACAACGTAAACCGATATACTTGGGTATGGGGAAGGGCTATAAACAGTTGAAGCAGAATACTAACAGAGTAAAGTAGTGCTGTGAAGTGTTCAAGAAGCCGGTTTGCAGGAAGCATTCGCACAAAACAATGAAAGTAACTTGCAACAACTGCAAGGACCACTGACGTATTTGACTGCCGGGAAAAATTACATAATTTCTTGTTTCATGTTGATATAGCTGCACACCTTTAGGTTTTGCCTGTAACTAAAACAGACTTTGGAATAGTTTGTATTGTTGAAAATTAAGCCTCATTATATTTATTATATTTAGAATATTCTTGGATACATAGTTCATTTTCAAAACCCACATCATTTATATATTTTTGTCCAGGTATTTACGTAACAATCGTAATTGTCTATGGGCATATATATATACACACACATATACCGGTAATAATGTGTGTGTGCATATATATATATATATATATATATATATATATATATATATATATATATATATATATATATATATATATATATATATATATATATATATATATATATATATATATATATATATATATATATATATATATATATATAAGTCTTGCGTGTCGATGTAGGGCCTTACGTCATAATATTAATTGATCAATAGTACAAATTGTGTGCGATAATATCAGATATCGTTAAATGGACCGGTGCCTTTGTTAAAAACTATATAATTTCGAGATGCATTCATATATTTTACAACTAAATACACCATTCTTTTCAGAAATGAATGCTGAATCAAATGCTGTATTACATGATATGATATCTTAAACCAAACACGAAATTCCGGGGGGGGGTGGTAACCACCCCCCCCTTGGTAGCCGATGTCGCAAAAAAACCTTGGTAGCCTGAGGGTTAAAGCAATTGATTGACTGCTCGAGTGCCAGCGAGTGTAAATGAATGATTGGGCAAAGTAAGTGAACAAAGTGATAAAGTGAGTTAATTAGCGAAGTGAGTACGTAAGAAAGTCATTCAGTCATTGTAATTAGGCAATCATCAATCAAGAAATCCTTTCTTTCAATCACTGATAATGAGTCCAAACTGTCAGAGCACCAATCAATGAGTAAACTTACATCATTAGATAAATGATTAAAATTCCTTAGTTATAATTTACTCAACAATTTCTGATAGATTTCGTGCATTGCCTTCTTTCAGCAGAACAGATGGGTTGTGAAATCCCCAATTATTGTAATTTGTTGAGCATGGTAAACAAATAATTTATATAGCACCCTGCTGGAACTTGTCGAAGGAGATTCTCGTCAACCTATTGAATTTAAGTGTATCTGTGTATGCACAAATATGCACTCATCCATAATGTATGTATATATTTATTTATTCATTTATTTATTCCGGATATTTCTATAGCGCCTCTCGAAGTCAACTACTACTCAGAGGCGCTCCCGACTACAGCATTTGATACTGTGTCTGAGTTTTCACGCCGAAGCGCCACGAGCAATTGCGAGTGAAGGACTTGCCCAAGGTCCGTACGCAGCGGCTAGAGTGGGATTCGAACCTGCAACCCTCCGGTCACAAGGCGCCGAACTTACCACTGAGCCACCACGCCCCACAAATCATATATATATATATATATATATTGTTGCATGTAGGCACATGACCTCTTACGTAGATGCAGGTGCTAGGCTATGTCCGTAAGTTGGCGGGAATCTTGCCATAGAAGGAGTGGTCTTGTCTATAATTAAGACTGCCGTCTTGGTTCTAGAGCTCAGTGTCTTGTGTTGGTCGGACATGATGGTCTGACGGTTGTGTAGCTCTTTGTCTTGTGTTGGTCAGACATGCTGGTCTGATGTTAGTAGAGTTCAGTTTTGTTCTTAGGCTTGACCGACTGTGGTCTAGATTAAGATTGTTGCTTCGTCGACGTTTTGACGAGTATCGCAACCTATGTTCTACTTCGTGTCTGACGGGGTGGTCGAGTGTCCGTTGCTGAATGCCTGACGAACGGTGCTCTGACCTTTTGTTCGTTTGAATTTCCTTATTCTTCGTTTGGTAAATATATCGCATGTTCATTTATATTAAATTCTATTTCTTTTGAACCTTGGGCGTGCATTCCTTTCATTAGCGAGTTTCATACCTTAGCGATACGCCACAATATATATATATATATATATATATATATATATATATATCGCTAAATAATCAACAAAATTGTAGTGATTGGATGGATGGATCCATAGTTTAAAGACATCTTATGGCAACAAGGCCGTTGACTTCGACATAAATTATTATGGCATGAAAATAACGGTAATCTATTTGGTTAGTATGCTGGATCTCTTACCGAAGAGCTGAGTATTCGTGTTTTTTATATTCTCATCTGGGATTCAGATGTCATCTTTCGTGATTACTGCTGACCACAGTTTGTACGTAGTTAGATAAAATTGAGTCTTCTGATTGAACGAAAATGCAGAATATATAACGCCAGAAATACGATTAAAATGGTGTTTTATAGCCATCTTTTGGTTACCAGTGCATTTGAACTAAGTTGGATATCTATATAAATAAAGCGAGAATTCTGTGTGTGTGTGTGTGTCTGTCTGTTTGACCGGGATTATCTTCTACAATTTTCAACCTTTTCACTCCAAACCTTCACTACTGTGTCGGCCTCGGCATCGGACACCCAGTGGAGGGGTTCGCGTACCCCCTTTTGACCGCTAACATGGTGAAAATCCCCCAAATATCTACCCAACCGACCGTCCGTCACGCCACTGCAACGCGGTTCTATTTATGGCGCCGGTATTCCCCAACGTCATTAATAATGCGCATATCGACACCGTCCCTCACGCTGTCTTCCACTGCCAAGCGGTTCTATTTATCAATCCTTTCCTTTTATTGAAGCCATTTGAAGTACAAGGAAAATACAACATAAAGTTTGAACTTTGGCAACAAGAGGAGACCCAAAAGGGATCTTGATCCCGCTTAGCAGGGCCACTTAGCTAACATTTATCATAATACAAGTAAATGGCAGCACAATCAATACTTTGAACGGTAACATCGATCAAGTTATATGGTCAACAGGTAAAAGAAACAATAATAGGACTCTTAACTAAAAAAAACTTAACTATCAGTACACATGGATTCCAACTAAGATATATAGATCAATTTTCATTAGTTAAAAAGAGATGAAGAAAAAAACAAACAAACAAAAAAACAACAGTGCCTGTACAATAAACACATAATAATGCAGTCATGTGAGTGCATCCAAGAAATATGGCGCGGGTATTCCCCAACGTCATTATTAATGCGCACAACGACGTTGTTTACTTTCGCACAAAATTTAATTACAATCGATTCGAACTATATTCATCGTCTTACAGCAAAATAATATTATTGTATGTTCAAAGACTTTGCACAACTAAGGGCAGCCACGGCTAGGCTATATTTCTGGCGTTTTCTTTAAGCCGCCAACGCCGGGTTCACCCTCTTCGACTGCGAAGCAGTCAGTCCACGGGAGACTGCGAAGCAGTCAGTCCACGGGAGACTGGGAAGCAGTCTCCCCGACTGCGAAGCAGTCGTCGCCAGAGGGCGACTGCGAAGCAGTCAGTCCATGCCTAGACTGCGAAGCAGTCTCCCCCACAGGTGGCCTAAATTTCTTCCTTATTCGCTACACGGATTTAAACTTATACCTAAATTTGTTGCTTATTCGCTACAGGGATTGAAACTTATAACCCCGGGCAACGCCGGGTAAACCTGCTAGTTTTAAATAATGGAAGAACTGAGCTACCTATACAGGCCACTGACGTCGAAGGCAATTACTCGAACAGTTTTCGCTGTTTGTAAGGCATAATACTATTATTATTTTTCAAAACTTTAACGTCGTCATATGGCATCAATGGCCGTTTGCATCGGCAAAATTATAATGGCATAATGCAGCTTATTAAGATAGATTAGACAGTAGCAGTAGTGCAGCAGTTTAATGACACTGTGTGATAACAAAGATCATTAGCGTCGCCCTCCTCTTTCATACAGGCTTGGGACTGGCACTGCTAAATTAGTCACCACATATTTAATACAGAGTGATAACATTGCAGAATTTCTTTCCTAACGACGTCAACGCCCTAAGAGCAGTGGTTCCCAACTTTTTCAGAGCAAGGTACCCTAACTAAAAGTCATTCAGTCAACGGCACCTGACCTTAATTTCGTTTAATTTTCTTCCATTCGGTTCAGTATTTTATATTCAGCCACAGTGATGCAACTATCTGTACACAAATTTAATTCTAAAAGCCTAGTTAAGTAGTCATAGTCAGTAGTTTCTTACATTTTTACCCATTCTGCCATCCATTATTACTCTTAGATGCCCTTAAACACTGGAAACTTAACCATAAATGCCTAGGCAGCCATGAGATAAACACTGGCTACTAATCGCAATGTTTGCTTACCCTATTTTTTCCAAAATGCACGCATGGATATAATGCAGGGGTCGAGCAATATGCTGGTCTCTCTCAATCTCTGTCGCAGTCACTTTCTGTGTATCTGTCCAGGGGCGTCTACACCATAGAAACCTTGGAGCAAATGCTCCATCCTAGAAATGGGGGGGAGATCTGTCAGTGTATGTGCCATCATTAGCGTGGGTAAGGAAGAGGAAGGGGAAGAGGAGTGGAGGAAGGGGAAGTTGCTTCAATGACTTAGGGGGATAGACGCCCCTGTGTCTGTCTTTCTGTCTTTCTGTCTCTCTCTCTTTCTCTTCGTGGGTGTCCATGAACAAAATCCCATCATCACTTTTTCCGACAATGTGATATCATGTCGTTGCAAACCCAAGAGCAATAAAAATTAGTTTGTCTGAAGGTTTTCTCGCTTTATTTTCCAATGTATCAGTTTAACTGTTCGAGTCTAAACAGTCTCTGAAATTGTCAGAAATTGTTAATTAAGTTGTGTTTAAATGTTATTTTAATCAATAATCTAATGAGGTAAGTTGGCTTAGTGAGTGGTGCTCTGGTAGGTGGGACTTTTGTCTGATTCGCTATTCGCGATAGAAAGAAATGAATTGTTGACTGAGGATAGACTGAGTGAAATGACTGAATGACTTTCTGACTTACTCACTTTGCTAATTCACTCACTTTGCTCACTTTCTTTGTTCACTCGGTTACTCAATCAGGGCTTACACTTGATCGATCAATCACGCACTCATTCACAATCAATCATTCACACTCCGTCACTTTATCACTCATTCGTTCATTCGTTCACTTACTCTCTCACTCACTCCTTAATCAACACAATCACCGAATCACGCTCAACTAATCAATCACCTACTCATTCACTCACTCACTAACTCGTGATGCGCTCACTGATTCATTAACTGACACGCTCTTTCTCTCACTGACTTACTCTCTCACTCATTCAGTCAATCACTGAAGCATTTCATTATCAATCAGTAGATCAAAGAGTAGATCAAATGAATAAATAAATAAATAAATAAATAAATAAATAAATAAATCTTTCCACTCTAAAATGGCGATAAGCACTGGAAAATGCAACACTTGTAAATGTTAGGCAACGGTTAGACACCTTTAAATCGCCGCTATAGATATTATATATTTGTCATTTTCGTTTAATCATCGACGTGAACGGCATTGGCAGCCATGAAAATTTCGTTACAAAAGAAAACCAGTATTGTTTTCAATGACTTATGTAGATAATAGGCATATTTTCGATATCGAACTACAGACTTATCCATCGCCAAGAGACAATTCGGACACAAACCATTGGCATCTGCATCCCAGAGGAGAACATAAAAACGCAATGACTCTCAACCTTTCGATTACAGACCCAGTGTGCTTACCAAATAGACCACCGTTATATTCATGGTTTTCTTAAGCCAAAATATTATCTGTCGACGTCACCGGTCTTTGTTTTTTTCATTAGTTTTCGTTAAACTAGTGGATTCTATGAATAGGCAAATTTTAAAAAAATTGTGAAACAATTGCCTATCGAAGTCATCTATCTAACGATGAGCCACTGAGGCCACGGAAGAGCTTGTAATAGCCACAAGAAAAACCTTTACGACACTTATAGAAATAATTTAGAGAAAATGAGTTTTAAAGAATCGTGGTACCTATTAATTGCTTGTAAGAACAAATGAGCGAAAGAACAATAACTAAGAAAAGTGAGAGCTTTACAATTACCTACTGCCTTTGATATCATACGACGACGTTAACCGATGCCCTGGCAACCGCAAGATGCCGTTCGGTACGTTTAGACACCTTTTTTCCTTTAAATTGACTCTTTATATTCAACATTTTCGCTCAAACGCCTGTGCTAAACAATCAGGGCAGTTAGTAGGAAAAAGGAAGTGCAAATCTCCAGACTA
Organism: Allolobophora icterica; assembly: GCA_963556255.1. Taxonomy (NCBI): domain Eukaryota; kingdom Metazoa; phylum Annelida; class Clitellata; order Crassiclitellata; family Lumbricidae; genus Allolobophora; species Allolobophora icterica. The sequence continues at coordinate 4,747,521 of OY744603.1, forward strand.
AAGTTTGGGGAAGTTATACTTGATAAAAGACTTCTTCTAATGAAGAAGCTCGATTATGGATTGTGCAGTTCTTGTCAAGTCAAAGAACATATCGATCATCTATTACTACACTGCAACAAAGAAAATATCTCCAATATATTAGGAGAAAAGTGTAAATTATTGAAGTTGGAAGTTAACATTAAAGCCTTTCTTTGTGTGGGCTGCATACAGAGTCTCATATCGTCGGAACGCAATGACTTCCATGTTAAATAATAACGACATTTACTTAGAACTAGCTGTAACCCGTGAAAAATCAAGGCATATAAAACAAATTATTATTGTAGTAATAACAATTAAGCTTACATTTTTAAATCTATGTCTGAAGCGCACATTTTACTTTTCAATATTACAGCTTATAAAGTTAATTTACATTCCTTGATCTGTCACGGGTTAAATTTGAACTAAGTTTCTAAACTAAATTTACATAGCCTACCGTGATTTTTCACGGGTTACAGCTAGTTTAATAATATAAATTTTATCTAATGTTCAAGTCTGAAACGATGATAAGAATCAAAGATAAGGTGATTTTAATTAGTTCTCGATAAAGTTAAAGCAGTAAGCTTATGCGCCGTGTCTGATCACTACTGTGTTTGAATTTATCAACAGTAGGCCTACTGTCTCATGTGTCTCGCATTAATTTCCATCGAGCGAGATTTGCTGCAGATTGATAGTCTCTATCAATCTGCAGCAAATCTCGCTCGATGGAAATTAAGGCGAGAGACATGAGACGTTCGTGTCCCATGGTGCAGCGCAAATAATTTTTCAAGCGCTTCACGTACGAAAGTGACCGCTCTCAAGACGCTGGGGATAAATGAGGAAGCGTCATACTTATTTGTAGTAAGCTCATCAACATTTTGAAGCTTCTGCAGAGTTTGAACCTGTTTATTACGTTAATTTCTTGAGTTTGCAACAACGCAGACGTCTTATGGTGGTGGATTGACTTGCTGACTAGTTATTGAATTTGATGTAGAAGCTGTGTCATCCGATGTTTCCAAGCATGAGACAGCCGTGTTCTTCCTTTTTGGGTTTATAATAAATCCGAGCGCTGACAACCTTTGCGATCCAGACGATAATATTGCCAAGCCTTGATTTTTTTCGTTTCTTTATTTGTTCTAGAGCAGCCATGGTTAATCTGGGAAGAAATTTAAATTAAATTGCACACAAACACAACAAAATCAATATAATTCTATCTTCTTTTCAGCTAGCAATGTTGGGAGGCTCAGTGTTTGTGTGTGTTGGTCTTTCAGGTA
>OY744603.1:4749009-4766509 GCA_963556255.1 Allolobophora icterica
AGATACAAAATCGCTTTTGGATGAGTTATCTGCATTAAAATCAAATCGTATAAAGGAAATTGAAATGGAAATGGAAGAAATTGACAGATGCTGCGCAATATTTAAGAGTTTTGAGGCATATTGCACTGAACTGAGATCCAAAGGTTCGGCCAGCGACATCTGTGGTTTGGTGGATGAAGTAGTAGTTAGATCAAAGGATTTAGAAAAAGATCGTGACTCGTTCATTGGTCGTCCACATCAATCAGTCGAAGTTTCTTTCCAATCAATAGATTTGACAGACGTTTTACAGAAGTTCAACAACAATGCCGTGGGACAACTTAAAGGTAACTTTGGCAAACATACATTTGTTATCCTCTTTTCAAAACGACAATAACGTTTAGACTTGGCATAAATTTCCTACTTTCCGATTGCATCTGCTTCACAACCTGTATTCCAGTTTGTGGGTCTTGGACTTCAAGTGGCTTTTTTGCTTTGAATTATTTGAAGTTTTGGTTTAGCGTACGGTATTTTTAATTTCTACATATATCTAGCGATGAGTTACGGTATTTACTAAACTTTTTGTATAGCAACAGAGAACTTTGACTGATTTCAGTCTTACGAACTGCATATTACATATTTTTAATGGTTCTGTTTCGAGGGAATAGTAGTTTCGCTTCATATCCTGGTGTCCTCTTTTAGACTATCTGCAAAAATTATGTCTATCAGTTTTTCACTAAATTTCTCTTTATTGCTTTAACAGAAACCACTACACAGTTTGAAAACTGTGCAATTGTTGTGGGATTAAATGATGGTACGACTATAACGAAGGACGTCATTAAAATAAATCTACAGCGGCCAAATGAAATCTCAACTCAACAACAAGTCACAATTAAAATGCAGGAAGAAGCCACAGCCGCCGTTTACTGTAACACAATATACGTTGCAGGAATAGGAGACAATTTTGATGAAATATGGAAATACGACGTGGCTTCTGGTTGGAAGAAATGCGCATCTTTAGTTCAAGGCCGAAGCAGACACAGCGCGGCGTTTATCGATGAAGTATTGTACATCTGTGGAGGATTTGTGGAGTCTAATAGAAGCGTTCTCGATGGCGTTGAGGCTTACAACGCTGTCTCCGATAAGTGCTTTTCAGTGGGAAAGCTGCTTCACCATGTCCAGAGCTCAAGCAGCTGTGTTCCATTCAGAAGATCACTCTATCTTTTTGGTGGATCGGATCAAAATAACAGAGCGTTCAATCACGTTCAAGTGTTCAACACGAAAGGAAACACATGCACTCTTCTTTCAAAACCAATGCCGCGACCTTATATGGTTATGCGAGCTGTTCTTTGGGAGACTTCTGTTGTTTTAGTTGGACGTAATACTTGTTTTATATTTAGCTTTGAGACGGAGACTTGGCAAGAAAGAGAACAGTTCAAGACCGACGTTGATCACTTTGGTATGGTTCTTGAGAATGAACGAATCTTTGTCATAGGAGGAGGAATCTGTAAAAGGGATAAAGATGGTAAAGAGAACTGGACATGCAGAGACGACGTACGTTATATTCCTCTTCGGAATGTCCTCGAGGATGAACCGATTAAGTGGAAGATTCATGCAACTTTGTCTCAGCCATGTATGCTACACGCGTACGAAACACTGCAATACTCTGTCCCATAGTGGAAAACAGCAGTGTTTCTTATATTCATTCAGTCATTCGTTTTGATAATTTTATATAGCGCCTGTTTTAGAACCCTACTCAGAGGTGCTCTCAGTTCAATAATAATTGCTATAAGAATACTTGGTCGCTGTATATAGTCCAGATTCCTGAACTTGGAATATTCTTGCGACGTTTATTCCAAGAAACGTAGCCGTGTACTTCTCAATAAGAAATTACATTTCTTTATAAGATACGTTTTCCATTCTCAAAGTTTGTACATAATTAAAACAATGGGCGTTGACTCCAAACGTAAATATTGGATAACATTTGTGGCTGTGATCATGGGCGTCCGGAGGGGGAAGGGGGCATTTGTCCCCAGAATTTTGCAAATATTTTTCAAAATAAAATTGTTTGGTTATTATGAATGGGTCTACTACAACAGTCCAAATATAATTTCAATGCGAGAAACACTTAATTATTTAGGTAAAGTTCTTGATCATTATTTTTTCCTATGCAAATTTTTTCTATGTCAAAACGTCATCCCCCACCCTAAAAAATTCCTGCGGAGGCGCGTGGCTGTGATATCCATTAAAGTGACTATGTACTACGCTGTTATGTTTATGGCATCTTTAATTGGTGGCACTCCATGTATCAGAGCTCGTATAGGATATCTAATATCTTTATGGTGCATATAAGAATAATTATATTCATTGGATGCACATTATGTGAATGAGCGATGCATCGCTTGACATCTTTCTATAGTTTGGGTCATTCCATGTTTAGTTTAAGAATTGCTTGCCTGGTTTTAGGATCCCGAAACTCGACTAGGCGTAGCGAACGGTGATGAATGTGAGATATTGCTGCAGAGCCGTAGCAACAAAGAACGTGGCCCCCTCCGAACATATGTCCGGGGCCCCTTACAATGCGGAAACTGGAATGTGCGGTCCCCTCCGAACATACGTCCGGGGCCCCTTACAATGCGGACACTGGAATGTGTCCGGGGCCCCTTACAATGCGGAAACTGGAATGCGGTAATATACAATATACATGGTTCATATCATGTGATGTATCAAAACAGTATCATAATTACTTCACGCCGTTGACGTTTTTTGCCACTTTTAGGGGCCCCCTTCCTTGCGGGGCCCCCTCCGGTCGGAGGGTACGGAGGGCGGTCGCTACGCCTCTGTATTGCTGTCATGATCACGAATTTAAAATCGATCGGTCGATTGGTTGTAATGGACAATGTAGGCCTAATGGTATGAACATTTATTTTGTCTATACACTTAGTCAGTCTAAGATTCTAGAGATAAGATTCTAGAGCGTGAACTTTTACAGATTTTTTCCTAAAACACAGAAACACAGAATAGTTGTTTTCACGTAATCGTAGGCCTACATAATATTTTTGTACCAGAATAAATTTATTCAGGTTTCCATTACATTCAGAAAATTAAGTCGTGGACTGATTTATTCTATCATTCGATCAGTTGTTGAGGGAGAGAAGAGACAAAAAGAGTTGTCTGTGGTGTAGCAGATGTTGGGTTCGGTGGTTTTCGAAGACTAGACAAGACAAAACGAGACAAGACTGGACACCATAGAGTGATTAATTTTTTTCTCTCTTTGAAAGGCTTTAATCAATCGCGAGATGATGAGACGACGCCGATTGATTGGATTCGAACTTAATGATTGATGGACCGATTCATTGTTAGTCCATCCAGTTTTCCATTACTTCGGCCATTCATTCATACATCACTTCAATTAAAGAAGACTATTTTTAAAACGATTAGACTAACGTGGCATTCATCATAATCGTAATCGTAAATTCCAAATCTAAAATGCTCCACTTGAAAGCTAGGCGCAGGGTGCCAGCTTATTCACGAGCGCTACCTTGAGTGAGAGAGGTGTCCAGAGAGTGTCAGATGAAGATCCAAGTCCGGTTGCCAGAAAGACCAGAGAGAGAAGACAGAGCAACTCAGTCATGAACCCAGTTCGATCCGAGAGCAACAGTCGATTGTATGGCTTATAATACGTAAGAGTGGCAAAATGTGCCGCATACTCACATAGACCTGAAACTGTGAATATATACTTTAGAACAGTTTCCGTGTGACCCAAAGAGTTTTGAGAACTTGCGTTAAACATCGCCACAGCCTGTATACTGGTAGAACCAGTCCTAATTCTGGAAAAATGAGGATGGCAACGCTAATCACATTAGTTACGACACAACGTCGTTAACCCTCGAATGCCCAAGGGGGGGGGTCCGACCGGATCCCAGACCCGCTTTTCCACGGATAACTTTAGAACGGCAGCGAAATTGTAAAAATGGTTTTAGGACATCCTAAAGCCTTCAATTGGGCTTCGTATGATATATTTTGCGTGATTTTTCTACCACCCTGTAGCCCACAACCATAGCATATACCAAGGGCACCCCCCCCCCAAGATATGCGGCTGATGGTCATACTGGCACATGGTTTACCAGCTCAGAAATAAATTTTTTAACGCATGTTATTGTGAAATACCATATATATATATATATATATATATATATATATATATATATATATATATATATATATATTTCGCATGTCATTTATGTTAAAGCACATTTTATGGAACCCTGGGCTTGCATTCCATTTAATTAATAAGGAGAATCGTACCTAGACAACACGCCACAATGTATATATATATATATATATATATATATATATATATAAATATATATATTTATATATATATATATATATATATATAATAGGGTATTCCTATAAACGGATATATCGTGTTCTTTATACGTCTTATTTGCCTCATTTCCTTCAAATTATGCCTTGATTTTGACATTAGTAATATTACATAATGTAACGTATAACAGATGCCATGGCAGCCACTAGATGGCGATTACAGTGGATTCTATATGCGAAATATTAACTTAAAATAAGACACCTTTAAATCTCGGTCCTAGGTGCTATATCAATCATTTTTCGCCGAAGTGCAATTAATAAGACGCTTTTGTAACGTCGGATAGATAAAAATCAACTGCCTCTGTGGCCACTAAAATGCCGTTAAACAATGGAATTTTGTTTTTAAATAAGTTTAGAAAGATAATAAGCATCTCTACGGAATTTAAATGCAGACTATCAGTCGAACGGAGAAAGAATTTAAAACTAATTGACCCATTTATTTGGTTATTTAAAATAACGGAAAAGCCTTAGAAAATTTCGCTCGTCCTGCGTTTATTAGCCGCCTTTATGATTTGAAAAAAGAGACGCTGATTGGGTTGATCTGGCAACACACACACGCACACACACACACACACACACACACCATTATACGTTATATTTATTTATATCTTTACATCTTTTGTCTGCCGACACAACTAACGTTGTCTTAGTGAATATCAATGCAAAATATGCGACAAACGGATGGAAGGATGGATGGATGGATGGATGGATGGATGGATGGATGGATGGATGGATGGATGGATGGATGGATGGATGGATGGATGGAAGGATGGATGGATGGATGGATGGATGGATGGATGGATGGATGCATGGATGGATGGATGGATGGATGGATGGATGGATGGATGGATGGATGGATGGATCCAGAGTTCAACGACATCTTTTGACAACATGGGTCGTTGACGTCGAAATAAATTAATTTTGGCATAATATGCGGCAAACAATCCTTATCCGACCTTACGCTGGAAAAGATTTTAAGTTTGAAACCGGTGTATAATTTCAGCTCAGACTTTGGAAAGGTGTTCTCTTGCATGCAAGATGTTAGCAACTATTAAACTAGAAAATCTAGAAATAATATATTATTGTTATCAGTATTTGGAAACTCTACAATTTTTCGCTACAATTCGACACCCTTAATTCGGTTTCTAAACGCAGAACACACAAATACACTCACCCGCCTACACACACAAAGATACAAACACACATACCAGTATGTACACGCACGCAAACACATACGCACACACACACACACAAACACGTATGCATATATTATGTATATATTATCAACATTGTAAAAAGTTCTTTAAAACTACAAACCCAGCCGCTGAACAACTTGCGCAATTATTATTATTATTCCAAAAGTTTAACGACATCTTATGGCTACATAGGCCGTTGACGTCTTTGCAGTTTTTTTATATATTTCAGTTCATGTTCGTATAACTTTCATTCATCGGTTTCTTTCTTTCTGTTTTCTTTCTTTCTTTCGTTTGTCTTTCTTTTGATTGTCTCATCGTTTGTTTCCTTGTTTGGCAGGTTATTGAGATGCCGTTGATTGACAGCTGGTAGCAGTCCATCTTTTTTAATATATAGATTATATCCAATTTAAAAAAAAAATACACACACACACATTAGGTCATGAATTCCATACATTTTAAAACATTCCAAATCACCAATTTATATGTAACAAGCAATTATCAGTGTTCAGAAAAAAAGTGTTATATGGTTAGATAACACCATATGATGTAATGGAACAACGAAGAAAATAGCTTCTTGGATTATTTAAAATTATTGAATTACCTAGAAATTAACAGATGATTAGCGATAAGCACATAAGAATCTGTCAATTAATTTCTTTTTATATAAACATTATGGTAACAAAAATTATAACTATTTACATTAATTAATTAATGTAACTTGCGCAAGTAATAAACTCAGCCATATATAATATTAATCTACGCGCAATTAAGGGTGTCTAACGGCAGCGCAATATTACAAGAATCCAGAGTTTATTGCCATCTGGTAACTGCTAAGGCTTCTAGATTTAGTTAGTATTAACATTATCCTTAACAATTTCATTGTTTGGACCTACTTTGCATATACTAATTAAAATAATGAAACTCTTGAAGGAAATCAACCATTTAAATAACTTTGATAAAGCGCACTCAAAGCGTCTATACATGTAGCAAGCATATAATAATATTACTAGCATTGATAGTTTAATGTGAATATGTGACTGTTATGGATATTCCCTTTCCTATATATATTTCTAGGTATATTATTATATTTCGTCGCCTGCTTGGCTGACACTTGCAAATTTATATTTTCGTGTTCTGCTGCACATATTCGCTATTAAATCGCTTTTTATATTACAGCTACTGCTTTTCTGTTTCTCTAAACTATGATTGTTTGTCACGCAATTAACAGGCTAAGAACTCTATTGCTTTTTATTGGATACAACAGTAAACCACATTAAGCAGATGCATATTAATGAGACGCTGAAGAAATCCGACATTACTCTGCACAACAATGGAAACTGCAAACATCACCAATTAAATACCTTTTTAAAGCCCGAGTTTTCTCGCTTTATTCACCAATATACCAATTTAAACTTTCTAGTTTAAACAAAATGTAATCGTCGTAAAAGTTGATTAATTACATTGTGCATGGCCTACGGTTTTTCTTTATTCATGGGTGTTTTAGGGGTGGTATAATGGGTTCAACCCCCTCCCCAAATAAATTGCAAAAGCACTTTACTTTTCAAAACTGACCATGTACTCTGTAACCATGTCCAATGGAAACCCTGGAGATTGGAAACCCTTCCTGGCTACGCCTCTGTCTTTATGCATAAAGGTCTCGAAGTTCATCTGAGACTTTGTATGCATCCCACACCCAGCAAGGTCTTAGTGTTAAATTCTAACTTAATTTACAATTAATTTAAGGAGATATTTTCTTTGTTGCAGTGTAATAATAGATTATCTATAATATCTTTGACTTGCATAATCCATTGTCATGCCTCTTCAATAAAAGATGTCTTTCATCTTAGTCTGGAGATTTGCACTTCCTTTCTCCTACTAAGATCCATGAATTTAGCATTTGTATTATTGTATATACTACATGGCAAATGCTCTTGTAAAGAATATCTTTGATATCACTATCATATTCTTTCTGCCATTTACAGAATATATGAGACTTAATGCTTGAAAGCTCTATGTAGCGATGTGAATGACATCCAAGCACATTATTATTATTCCACAGTTTAACGTCGTCATTTGACATCAAAGGCCGTTGACGACAATTTAGATTTTACAGTGCAGTAAAATGAAGTTATAAAATCTGTAAGACACCATTTAAAGGTGTCAGAAGTTCAGAACGGAATTTATAATGTCATTAGTGTTCATTGCTTAACAACATAAGATAATACAGCTAATAATGTCAATTATACATGAACTGTGATAAGACATTTTAAATAATATTTTGCATCAATTATCATAAAACATGAAATTTTGGATGTACACAAAAATTCTTGATCAACAAGCTCATGCCTGAACGGAAATAATATATAGAGCTTCTGGAAACCGATTTAAAGGTGTCCAAGAGCAACGCAGATTAAAGAGCAAATTATCCAGAATTTAACGCCATCTTGTGTCTTCAGGATTTCAATTTAACAGGGTTGGTCATTCAAATGAGAACATTCTCAATTATTTATTTAATTGATTTTTTCTTTACAAAACGCAAGTAATATGTTGCTAAATGTTAATTTTAAAAATCACAAATTATAGTCTATTTTGTCAGCTTCGGATCTCAACAATTTTTTTTCTAAACGTCTGCGCCACTCGTTAGTTCTCCTGTCTATAAATCGCATGGACATTTTTCGCCACTCCTCAACAATGGTCAACTTCAGTTGTTCTTTTGTTGTATATTTACGACGAAGGTAGAGTTTTTGCTGGAGGGCACCCTAAATAGCATAGTCTACCGAGCTTAGGTCTGGACTTTTTGGGGCCACATGACTGGTTCGATGAAGGAGACATTCTCCTGATGAAGGTAGTTGATAGTGTTTCTTCTTGTGTGTGATGGAGCTCCGTCCTGCTGCAACGTCCAATTGTTACGATTTAGCTTACATCTTGCTCGAATATCAGAAAGTGAACCTCTTTCTAGAACGTGACCACAATTATTTACTGTTTACTTTGGCTCCGGGTTCAACAAACACTACATTGGTTTTTCCCATCCGAGACACACACCGACCGAAACCATGATGCTGCGATTTAAATGTTCACGTTCACGTACGAGCACAGGCGTAGACTCTGGGGGGCAGCCGGGGCACGTGTCCCCCAGTAATTGAGATGGACTGTACACTCAATGCAATAAGTGTGGAAGTGTGGAATGAATAACCAAATCCCCCTCAATATTTTGGAAAAGTTTACGCCAGCGCGTACGAGTCTTCTGGATGTTGACCAGATTACGACCTGGTTTTGGTGTGCCATCGGTTGATGCCTTCTGCATTAGACACGGACACAATAGAAGTTACTAATTACATTACATTGCATTACATTACATTACATTTACATTGTTGCTGGAATTTGATTTTTCTTTCTTCCAACAGAACATATGCACGATCATTTTGAGAATTGCCTGTGTGTCAACTGCAAATGTCTTTTCATCTTTGAACCAAATGCTTTGTTGACGTCTTTCGTTAGGAAACATTTCAAGTAACTGCTGACTTCGTTGCAGACGTTTTAATTTACAGCCTTCGTTTATCACCTGCGCCATCACGCGTTTGTACGCTTCAAGTTGTAAATCTTGCTTCAAAGTAAAGATAGCGACCGGAAGTTGACGAAATAATTTACGTATGGTAAGTAAGTGCATCGTAGAATAATTTAATTGTTTACGATTTACTCAAAAAACAGTTTGATATCGTATTAAATACGATCGTTCGCGATTATCTCAGTTTTAATGGCCCTCTCTGTCAGAGAGGGATTGGGACAGAGTAGCTGCCTGCCTGGCCCCTATGAATCTTGACCTGGAGCTGATTTGCCTATCGATTTTGTTTTGACTCTGTGTACGAACAGTTTCCTTAATGCATTTCGAAGAGTTAGAAAAAGCAAACTAAGAAGTATGCCCTTCGATAGTATGTACAAGAAATTCAATAAAATAGCTGAGAGGAAGTTACACGGTTATTTCTAGCGATCATCATTGTGGTACTTCCATTTGGAAAGTTAAGTGATTACTATTTCATAGACATTGACAACGTTCATCATTCACTACATGTGAGCAACAGCTATCATTAAAAGATGCCTATGATTGTATTAAGGCAGCCCCACTCCGGTTCTAATTGTCTGCATGCAAAGCATTCGACGCTGTGTGACAGGACGTGAACGAAGTGAAACCTCCCAATTTAGCTTTCGATGTCATTGGTTATTACAGGCTGAACAGTACATAGCATGCAGAATATCTTTAGAACACAATATCGGTCATAAACCTTATCATCTACATAAAATTTAATTAAAGTAAGGAGGCGTTTCTGTTTTAGCCAATCAGTTTGCGTAGCTCAGGGAACCAGTCTCAGTAAACATAGCGAAATAACTAAGCAATTATTGGTCGCGCTGTCAGTTGTACGTCTGACTCCATTTACATAAGAGACCTCGGAGAAGACGACACACGGTAAGATAACTTAAACCGTCTTTATTAAGTTCTAACTACTGCTTAGTATTTTAAAATTCACACTCTCTACTGCGATCGTTGGAGTTTGAATTAATTTCGAGCTGTCTTGTAAATGCAGTGTTTGCCTTTGACATTGGCTGCCATTGCTTCAAGAATTGCCATTCCTTATAATTATGATAATATTGACGTTAGGAATGAAACAGAAGAGGATATTCCATCCGATTATGCTTCGGCGAAGTTCGTAGAACATTTTAAATTAAATAACTTTTATGTCAAGATATCTTAAAATGTAATTGATAAATTTGTTTAGCTTGAGCAAGTGTTGCATATAAAATCTAAAATTTGAAAAAACTGAAATCGAAAGTAAAAATGAAGCCGTGCAAAATCAACCAGTAATTTTCCAATGCCTCAGGATTTTGCATGACGACGCCCTTATCGAACTTCTTCTTTAAGTTCTCTGCCCTTCGGCAGGTTTCCACTTCCAATGACGCCATTCTTCTCTTCGCTGTGCTTTTCTCTTCAGTCCGCTGTATCCTTCGGTCATCATCCATCCAAGCATCATCTGTCGCGGTCTTCCTCTCCTTCTCCTTCCCTCCAATCTCCCCTCTATGATTTCTCTCAAGAGGGAGTCTCCTCTTAACCTTTATCATCCCAGATACTGAAATTGTTATGCAATCACTTCTAAATTTAGTTATGATGCAGTTTACAACCAATATAAAGGCAATCATTAACAAAAATAATTTATTTTCAGTTCACGTCAGAATTTTGCATATGTTCCCAAAGTGGAACGTTGGGTCACTTTGACTATCATAAGCACCATGCATTAGTAAAAATGTAACTTCTTCAAAATAATGCAGTTTTGCAATGTCCAAAAGTTGTGATTTACAAAATGTTAATATTTCATTTAGCTAAAACAGTTTCAGTTGTATTAGAAACTGCAAAGTCGATTGTGTTCCGTGGTATGGTACGTTTCAAAGCACAGTTCGTGGAGCCGCTTGTCGCATTTTCGCACTTCTTCCTAGTGTTGCTGTGGCAGTAGGCACATCTACCTTGTGTTGTGGACTCAATGAAATGGTTCAGTACATCATATCGGAGCAGCGCAAGCACCGGTGCTGTCCGACCGCTCAGTCGTTGACGCGGCACACCCTTCAGAAGACCATAAACCACATCGCGTCGAAACACAGGTCTCGCACGACCTCTCGTGTTCGCTGGGCTTCGGTCGCAGACCAGCCACAGCGCCATCAACGATCTTATTCACCGAAGTCTAAATACAGCGGGTACCCGGAGATCAAGGAGCCGTCGGGCATGACCAGGTCCGAAGGGAAGAGACTCTAATCCCTTGGAGAGGCAGACGCCCTCTGACATGGAACGCGACCGTGGTAGATACGGTGGCCGCATCATATCTCGCTGAGACAGCGGTCGCGGCCAGAGGGGCAGCGGAGAGGACGCCCACAAGGAAGCACACGAAATATTCAGAACCCCAGATGATACACCTTCATGGTGATCGCCGTAGAGACACTGGGTCCCACTAATGGAAAAGGTCTCGCATCCGTTTCTGAAATCGGCCTTCGGTTGACGTGAGCCCCTGGCGACGCCCGCGAGACAGACTGCCTCTTCCAGAGCATGTCGATAACATTTCAGTGTTTCCATGCAGTCGCATTGCAGGGCACCATGTCGGGGCTGCCCGGGATCGAGAAACGGCGGGCTCATCCAAGCTGCACCTAACTATACGTCGTGGTGATACCATAGATTTTATTACAATTATACTTATAACCAGGGCTGTAGTCGAGGGTATATGCGGGTATACAACATGTACTCACCTCCAGAGACCATATAGTTCTACTCACCTCACAAAAATATTTGTAAAAAGTTACAAACCTCTAATTGAGGCGTTGAGCGCCAGAGTGGCCTAACCCTCAAATTTTCCAATATGGTGTTTATGACGCCAATCAATTCATTTACTGTGTATCTACTAGTGCCAGAGTGGCCTAACCCACATTCTACTTTGTATTCGCTAGTCTATGGAAAGTTTGTTCTGGCACTGGCCAGCGTGCTAATGCCAGAGTGGCCTAACCCTCTAAAACCCTGTTGTTCGCGTTACGTGCCTTAATATCGCTCACCGAAAAATTGTCGCCAAAAGCCGTAAAAGTGTTGGTTTAAGGCTGATTTGATAAAATTGTTGTCGGATAACAATAATTTTAGTATTGGAGAAGGTGAATGAGACAATAATAGTAGCAACAGTACGATTTTATACTACCGCCCATGTTCCGATGTCATGGACGGAGACTCGGCTGTATAACTGATCCATTATGGGCAAAATTGTGCTGAATGCTATATCAGTTAGCAATAATTCATTTTACTCTTGTTGGTTTATCACTATAAAACATGAAGTGGTTTGTCAATATTAAAGCATATGGAATTCGTTGAATTTCGTAAGTGCCAGAGTGGCCTAACCCACACTTGACCTTGACAAATAACCTCATAAAGTGAACATAGTAATCAACTTTTAGTCTACAACCAGCCTGGAAATGCCACTTGGATCAGAGTAATTGGTTAATAGTTAAAAACCGCATAAAACATAATTACCTGATTTATGCTTTGCATTCAAATCTTATTTTTACATTTTCTCAAAACTACGTCCAATGGGGTTAGTCCACTCTGGCGCTCAACGCCTCAATTTGTTTCGGAAAACTAACCGGTAGGCTAACGTAATTATTAATAATAATAATAATAATAATAATAATAATAATAATAATAATAATAATAATAATAATAATAATAATAATAATAATAATAATAATAATAATAATAATAATAATAATAATAATAATAATAATAATAATGATTGTAATCAATGTAGTTAATTTTGTGGAGTTACAAAGGCAATTTTCAGTATCAACGCAAAATAGTGGTGCGTGTAGGGACAGTGACCCAACGTTCCCAAAGTGGAACACATATGAAATCAGCTGCGTTGCTCATGCATGAAGCACTATCACTGAAATATTTGACCATACACAGGCACAATAAACACAGTTCATTCAAAATTTACATTAAAAACAATTAATTGTCACGTGCTTGTAACATGCAGTTATTTTCAATATTTAGAAGCAAAAATGTCAATTTTTGTCCAATTTGCACCTCAATTATAATTATAATTTACCAAACCAGACTCGAAATCAAAGTAAATAAACACTCCTCCATCGTCGATCAAGCCAATGGAATATTTATGAGATGACTTATAGTCTGTTTCACCGTCCCCCAGAAGTTTTAATAAGGTGTTCCACTTTGGGAACGTTGGGTCAAAAAAGGTTAATATGTGTCCAATCCAGTTCTTTTGTCTTTCTCTTAACGTTGTCATCAGTGATCTTTTTTCTTCTACTCTTTGCAACACCTCTTCATTTGTCATTCGCTCCGTCCAGCTCACCTTTTCCATTTTTCTCCATATCCACATCTCAAAGGCCTCCAATCTCTTGATATCCTCTTTCCTGATGGTCCACGTCTCCGACCCATACAGTACCACACTCCATACCAGTGCCTTGACAAGTCTCTTCTTTAGGTCTTTGCTCAGTCCTCCTCTCATCAACTCTCCTCTTTTCGTGAACGCGTCTTTTCCCAATACTATCCTTCGTTTAATATCACTATGGCATCTTGCATCTGTTGTTATCACACTTCCCAAGTAGCAAAAGCTCTTGACCTGTTCCACCTCCTCTCCATTTATTGTTATTTTCATTTCGATCTCCTCCTCCCCTGCACTTATCCTCATAATCTTTGTCTTTCCGATATTTATCTTCATGTTGTCGAACTATAACCAGATAAAAACCAAGAATGACGAACGAGTCCGATGGCTGTTTTGGCTGAATCTTGATTAAAACAATGACAATGAATGTTTGAGGATCGCCATGAAACAAACGTTTTAAGCAACGTAACATAGATAAGGAATACGCAAAACAAACAATAGGCTATTAGGCTACTTCTTTGGAAAGTCCATCTTCATCTGTGACGACAGTTTTCAAGACTAAAACGGCGATAAGAAAAAAAATTTCTATATAGCGATATATTAACCGGTCAAAACTGTCGAAGGATTGTTTAGTTTCCAGGTGTTTTGTTAATAGATATCGAGACTGCAAAATCTTGAGACATTCTACGATATATCATTATCCACTGTGTAGTGATATCTATGGCGCCGTGATCACAATGCAAGAAGCATCAAGGAATACGATGGTAGCATCATAAGAAATCATGTATTTACAAATTATAATCTGTTGGAGAAGAAGAGACAAAGAAAAGTCACGAGGCAGCCATGAGTATGAAGTGTTGGCCACTCCTCGCCCACATCGTCTCATCTTCCCACCGATAGTGTACGGTCAGTCTACTCATTAGGCCTATATGATTATAGTTCAGTTGGATAAAGGGCGCAGGCAAAACCCAACTCTAGAAACAGATTCAATGAAATGCAGAGACAGATAGGCATAGCTTATCCTAAAAGGAACTGAGCAGCTGCGACCATGATCAAAGACACCATAGGCGTAGACTCTAGGGTGCAGCCGTGGCACATGCCCCTCCCCAAAAAATTGAGATGGACTGTCCACCCAATGCAACAAGTGTAGAATGAATAGCCAAATGCCCCTCTCCAATATTTTGGACACGCTTACGCCAGTGAAAGACATCATTCTGTGATCCAAAAAGATGGTGTTTAGTCGCTGACGGAATAAAGGCAAAGAATGGCTCACATGTTTCTTGTCGTGACTCGTGAGTCACCAACCATTCCAAATTTACTGGAAAAGATCCCAAGTGTCTGCCTAAGGCAGAGGTGGGCAACGCGGGCCGGATCCGACCCAAACATTTTTTATACGGCCCCCACAATTCTTCAGAAAATAAAAAAAATTCAGATCGCGAGAAGTTTTCTTCGTTTTACTAATGTGGCGCTGCTCTCTTGCTTACCATTTCGGTCTCGTCTTTAATAACAACTCTATGCATTTACTCTACCGATCTGCCCCCACTTCTTTGCAGATGCTTTTGCACATAATCTGTATACGCAGACGTGAAATCCGTTCAAGCAAAGCTAATATCTTAAAAGCGTGTGTATTTAGCGCAGCTCTTTATGCCTGCAAATCATGGACAATTAAAAAGACAGACCAGGATAAAATATTGGCACTTGAAATGTACTGCTATAGGATATAGGAGCACACTTGCCCTAAATTGGACAATGAATGTGACAAATTTGGAAGTTCGAAGAAGAATGAATATAAAGAAAGATCTAATGCAAACAGTAGTGAAGAGAAAACTAAGTATATTTGGGCATATAATGTAGAATGGACGACAATGGATAAAAACTGTGATGATGGGAACTATGGATGGAAATGGGCGGAGGAGCAGACCTAACGGAGAGTGGACAGACGACATCGAAGACTGGTGTAAACAAGATATGCACAGCCTAAGAATATTAGCACAAGACCGGGGACTTTGGAAAAAACTGATAGATCATGCATTGGACACCTACGGGCCTTTGGCGCATCGATCCTGATGATGATGATGATGATGATGATGATGATGATGATGATGATGATGATGATGATGATGATGATGATAATGATGATGATGATGATGTTGCTTTCAAAGCAGATGAAAGAAAAAAACTACGGGAACTTTCCTACCCTCCAGTTGCAAACTGTAGGGTTGGAAAAATATAGCCATCAGCTGTCAAGTTTGACAGAAGAGTTCTCCGGACGATTTGTGAATTCTAGATCAATTGAGACTGAATTTGCTGTGCTTACTATACCGTTCACATTTGACATAGACAATTAGCTCATTATACGGAACTTCAGCTGGAGTTAACCGAACCCATAACGTGACATTGTACTCAAAGAACAGCTCAAAGCATCAGACCTGATAACATTCTTTTCTTCGCAGAGGAAGGAAAAGTTCTCAAATCTACAAACTTTTGCTTTAGAAATGTTTGTGTTATACGCATCCACTTACATCTGTAAAACAAAGATTTTCAACTATGAAGATAAACAAATCCAAGTACTGGCTTCAGTTAAGTGATCTAAACTTTAACTCAAACTGTGAATTGAAACCAGCGCAATCACCCCAGATTGTGGGAATCTTGTTAGTTAAATTCATGCATGTTCACAGACTCAGCTACCCCCCCCCACACACATCTCATTGGTAACAGCCAAAGTGTATTTAATATATAATAAATAAGTAAACTTCTTTCCATGTCAGTCGTTATTAAAAGTTAAAATCCTGTTATCCGGCCCTCCAAAATTCTTGGACGTTTAATGTGGCCCCAAGTGCAAAACGTTTCCCCACCCCTGGCCTAAGGTGTCTCAGCAACGTCATGATTTTCTCCAAAATGTAAAGAGTTATCAGTTTACTACACATTAGTGAAAATCACATTGTAATCAATTACCACTGAAAATAAATAAAGCATTCAATTTTATCGCAACATAATTATGCTGATATTGTTTTGTAGGATTTCCGGAGAAGTGAAGATGGCGGATGCAGGTGATAAAGCTGAAAAACAATTTCGAGAAATAACAGAATGTCCAATTTGCATGAATGCATTCAGTGATCCAAGAATATTACCATGCATTCATACTTTCTGTTTTGAATGCCTGAAACGCACTGCAGAAACGGCGCAGAAGAAACCAGGAGACAAGATGCCTTGTCCGTTGTGTCGGAAAGAGTTCACCGTTCCAGCAGATGGAATGAATGGTGTGCAGAAAAACTTCTTTATGGAAAACCTTTTGGAATACAAGACTACACGGCAATTGAGCAGTGCAACCATCATCTGCGATTTGTGCAATGTCAGGGATAAGGGCAAAACTGGACAAATACCAACAGCCACGATGAGATGCTTAGAATGCCAAGATAACTACTGCCCCAGCTGCGTTGAAGTTCACCAATATCTTAGACTGAATAGAAATCATCAATTGATGAAAATTGGAAGCGACATTAAATCAGAAATGAAGCGATCTTTCTCTGTGAAAAACTGCACCAAACACATTCATAGACCATTGGACTACTACTGCGCCGACTGCAAGAAAATCGTCTGCGTCTCGTGTTTTGTTGAAAGTCATAAGTTACACGACTGCAAAGATGTTACTACAGTCGATGAAGAATTTCGTCAAACAATTGGAAAGAATTCATGGAAAACTTTGAACTATATGGATGAAATGCAGTCAATCAGACAAAATGCGGAGAAGAGAAAGTCAGATTTTCTTAAAGAAATAGTTCATAATGAAAACAGAATTTACAAAAGAAATGAGGACCTTAAATATATGATAGATCGACACACAATATCGCTCTTGGATGAGTTATCTGAGTTGAAAACAATGCACCTAAAAGAAATGGAAACTCAGCTTGAAGAAGCTGATAGATGTTGTACAATATTGAAAAGCTTTCAGGTTTATTGCAATGAACTAATATCAAATGGATCGGCCAGCGACATCTGCAGCTCGGTTGACCAATTAAT